>JZKD02S1620438.1:260815-313790 GCA_000966675.3 Picea glauca
TCGACATATCAACGAATGATGATGGACGTGCCAAGTCACCGGATGCCTAGGCCGACTGGTTCCCCAGGTTCTTGTTTTTTCAGTGTTAGTTGCTACTTACCTCTTGGGAATTCCGACATCTGTCCTGGTTTCCTACGGGCAGGACAGATGTCTTTTTCTGTTCATATTACTGTATAAACTGCTAAGTTCTAACCAATAATACTGGTTTCCGGATACCGGCAGCATCTTTTGGTAACTCTAGCTATGATACTGTGTATTCCTGACAAAGTTTTGTGTTAATATATTATAGAAGGCACTACCCCTTTTTTACTTAAAAAAAAAAACAATTATGAAATTTCATTATTAACATATATTAATGACAATTCTTCATACATAACTCATATAGAAATCCTAATATAACTTTAATGTCAATTCATTAAAGTATAACTCATTAATAATTTAAAAAAAAACATTAATCATTAATAAATTAAACTAAATAAATCATTAGCCATTAGCTTCTTTATTTATTTATTTATATACCTCTATTAGATGTAAAGATAAAAGTGTCTCTTTAGACAAACTGGTTATTACATAACCACTCCTTAACTGCGCCCAACATGCACTCATACTCGACTACATATATCGCATTTTTTTTAACGTTACAAGTGTTGAATATCCTGTTGTCGAGGCCATAGTGATGGTGTCCAAATTCTAAACAATAGTTAAAACTCCATATACTTGCAATTGTAAAAAATTATAAGAATTAATTAATTAGTTTTCTTAACGTATTTCTATTTAACCAAATTGATATAGACATCAGGGTGATGATTTAATAGCACTTTTAATCCGACGAGAAACTACCCACTATCCTATGGGACGTTTTTCGATTTCTTCACAATGATCGCCACCCGTAAATTTATATACAAGTCGAGGGCGATAGGATACACGTACTCGATTCACTAATAAGGTAACTTAACCATTTAGTTCCATCCTAATATTTGATTAAGCCATTAAATCATAATATTTACGTCGAAATGCTATTCCTATTGAAGATGGGCACAATTAATGATCGTACACCTATTGAAGATGGGCACAATTAATGATCTTTTAATTACGTCGAAAGGCGTACATCTATTGAAGATGGGCACAATTAATGATCTTTTAATTATAAAAAATAATCTTATAGTTAGCAATTGAAGATGCTGGCATTTTCTTAGTCGTCCTCCTAAATCAATGGATGAGATTTCATGTTCATAACTTTCTTGCATTTTTTAATGCTTACATTTCCTTTTTTACCTTTACACATTTACTTAATATGATTAATATTTTACTACCATTACTAGTGATTGCCACTTTTACCTAACTAACAGAGATTAATATGTATAAAACACCTATGTTACTTATTTTTGAGTCTGCATGGTGGGCTTTGAGATTGTGGGAATGAAAGTTTGTATTTTATCAGTGTAAAAGATCATTGTTGGTGGGTGGCCGCTTGTGGCTACGTGGATTCACCATCCTTGGTGGGCTTTGAGATTGTGGGAATGAAAGTTTGTTATTTTTCGGTTTAAAAGATCATTAATAGTGGGTGGCCGCTTGTGGCTACGTGGATTCACCGTCCTTGACATGAGATTCAAATTTCATAGGTTTCATGCTGCGTGTGACTTAATAGGAATGTGAAGGATTCCATGGTCGCCCTTTCAATTAAGGGAGATGCCACGCTTAGCATGAGTTTCAAATTTCACAGGTTTTATGAAGCGTGTGTGGTTTCCTGGCGTGTGGTCGACCAATCTATTGTTGGCGCGTGCTTCCTCTATCATATGATTACTTGTATTTTGCATGCATATATCATCCCCTACCCATAGTTAAAATAGCTAGCCCTAAACTCTTCCATGAGCCTGCACCTACGCTCGAGCCCTTATCTTCTGTAGTTTGAATTTTTGTTTTTCTATTGTTATTGTTTGAATTAAGATTTGCATTTTTTCTATTTATTATGAATTTTTGTTTTTCTATTGTTATTGTTTGAATTAAGATTTGCATTTTTTCTATTTATTATTATCTTCCATACCATTTAATTTTTGTTTTTCTATAGTTTTGATGAGTGTTTGTAATTTTTGATAATACGCAGGGTTTATAGTTTTGATGGGTGTTTGTAATTTTTGATAATGCGCAGGGTTCATGCATTATCATAATGCGTGGAGTTTTGGATTCAAAGAAAACATATCTAAGCACCTGGTTACACTATTAATAGATCTGAAAGCAAAATATGGGCACCTGGTTACACTACTAACACATCTATTCTATTTGCCAGATCTGAAGTCTAATTTGCATTTTTTTATAATGCCTTAGGTTCTATTTTCATCTTCACACATTATCATAATGCTCCGGGTTCTGGATTCAGCGCAAACTTATTTGGCCACCTCCTTACACTACCAATGGATCTATTATATTATGCACGATCTGAACTCCAATGCATGAGAAAATTATCATGGATTTAGCTTTCTTACATGAAAATATTATCATGGATTTAGCTTATGATTTATAATAATAGATAAGCTTTACAGTTACTTCAATATTGTTAGCCAATATGTAGTCTGTTTTGTATAAATAAAGCATGTGCTGTAATATTAATTTCGGAATGTTGTCCTCTCCAAATTAGAAGATTTTATTTCGCTATGTCTCCAATTTGGATTTGTCGATTGTTGAGGTTTAGGTTTTTTGTTTTATTAAATTCTCATTTTTTACCTAAGGAAATTTTTGTTTTATTAAATTCTCATTTTTTACCTAAGGAAATCCTTCTGGATCCAAATTTGGACATGCAGGTTATCAACTCAAGTTTATTTCTCATATATTTAATTATCCGTGCCTTTTAATTTGAACATTCTGGATGTTGTTTCAATGTGAGAATATTGAGGACTTAAAACCTTTTTGTTTAAATCTGCAAGTTTATATTTGTCCATTCAAAGCACTAAAATAGCTAGCCCTGAACTCTACCCTAAGCCTAAGCTTGCACGGCTCCAAGCCCTAATCTTTTGTAGTTCAATTTTTTGTTTTCTATTTTCATTTTGTTTTGTTGTAATTGTTATTCTCATTTGTAATTTTTCATAATGAGTCTGTTTAATCAGTGCACCTCGTTACACTACTTAATGATTTATTCTATTGTCTGGGATCTGAAGTCAAATGCATGAAAATATTATCATGGATCTCCTTATCAGTCCCCTAACTCAAACATTTGGGATTTTTTTTAATGCCAACAAAGAAAAGTATATTTGGTCGTCAATTACTTTCAACGTTGAGGTGAATAGTTTACTTAAAGTCTTTCCATATAAATCTCTGTAGTTTATATTTGTCCGTTTAAAACACTAAAAGATCTAGCAATGGAGTCATAACAAACATTGTTACGAGGAAAAACCTTATTCGTGCTAAGGAAAAATATAGATATCATTAATTTAAGTAATTAAATACATCATATTAGAATATGATAGGTTTAATTTAAGTAATACAATAATACGCTTATATAATGGGATTATCATATGATGTGCGGCACATATTTTGTTGCTATGTGTTTAATGAACGATTCCACTTAAAAGTCAAAGTCTAAATCTGAGTTATTATGTTGTGTTTGTTGTTTTTATTGATGGTGTCATAAATGTCATGTCAAGTGATTACACATTCAAAATCAACCTCTTTCATGTGAATTTGGGGTTTGGGTAATTTGAGTTTTTTTATTATAGTTTACATGTTATGAAATTTATAAATATATATAGGATTGGGGTAATATGGAGTTTTATTTTTATTTTACATATTATAATTTTTTTATATTAGTATAATAATATATATACTAGCACAACAACTAAATCGTTGCTGGTGAAAACAGAAAGGTTTACGGTTGGTAAGATGAAACGAAGAATATAAAACCACTAAAAAAAAGATTTAAGATTGAGAATTAGATGGTCACACAGTAATTTCTGAATCATATTAAATAAAACGATTTAACGACTGTGCTAATAATAAATGAAATCTTAACAAACAAAAGGATGAAGCTAAAGTACACAGATTTCAATTTACCTTAATGTTACACAATTCACCACTATCATTTAATACTGTTAACTTCACTTCTAACTTCAAATTTGGTATGAGAACGATTGTTCTAACTTGGAGATTGACTCGAAATGAATGTTTTTCTTCAATAACGTTATCATATTAGAGACGTTGTCAAGGTGTGAATGGTCAAGGAGTGACGGTAGAATAAAAGACACTGAAATGTGTGTTGGAATATAATCGAGGTGTAAAATTACACTAAAGTTATAACTGCTTCTTCAGTTTGCGAAGATCCTTCCACTATCAGTTGGTTATCGTTGACCCAGGGAAAATTGTCTGTCTACACTCATAGAATCAGATGGAAATTGTTTACTACACAACGTTAGTTATAGGTTTCTTTCAATCCTTCAAGTAAGTAACGCACGCTATAATTGACCATTAGGGTGTAAAGAGATAGAGATTAACCTTTAATCAAGGATTTTGTTTAGGGCTCCAATCAAAATTTCAATGACAAATTTAAAAAAAAAGTAAAAAAACCTACCATATTTTCGCTGTAGGTTAGAGCATCACAAGTCAAGAAATGTGAAGTAAAGATACGACCTTCGGTAAGTAAAGGTGATTGTAGTAAATCACCATAAGAAACTCTATTTTTTACATCAAGGAGTAAAGAAACTCATAAGGGTTCTAGCACTATAAATACCTCTTGCATTACAGTTGATAGGTGTTCGAAGAATTAAATTCCACTGAACCATAGAGGCTCCGAATATCGTAGGACTTAAAATTTATCATAGTAATATGAGCGATGTTGATTTTAGGTAGAGCTATAGGTCTGAGTTTGATGTATTAATGATGTTTCACAAAGTCCAAAATTGGCTGAAACTGTGGAGTGATCTTTAAATTTTGGCTCCAAAAATACCTTGCGTTATTTTACTGTTTTGCAGGGCACTGGGTTGTTAAAATAATTTTGGCCTACTAGTTGATGTCAAAAGTTGTTTCTAAATAATTATTACGTCCTACAGTTTTTTTGGTGTTGTTCACTACGACTGCTATTATGGTTTAATAATTTAATTTGAATAATGCTCCTATGATGCTATGTTATTTTAGATAAAGGTTTTTTTTGGCAACAAAAATACAAAGAATACCGCACATGCGTGATCATATCATTTAATATATTTTCCAATACGAAATCAGACACAAACTTCTGCGCTAACTATATGCCGATCGATTATCTAAATACCAGTGTAGGTATGTTTGGTGAATCGTCATAGTTTTATGTGGATTGTGATTGCATGGCTTAATCGCTGGAATGAACTAAGAAAGAATCAGGCCTATGTAGCATCCCAGCCAACTTTGGGATATGTCACGTTAAATTTTCGAACTGTATACAAATTTAAACATACAAATATTCTGGAAATACACAGATTCATATAGAATAGTAATGGAAATACACATTCAACACACACAAAACCCATAAAAATATATGTATAAATAATATTACATCATGCAATTTAACACAAAATTGACACTTATCTGGGTAAAATATTACCAACTGCGTGCCAATATTCCACATTCCTCCCAGCCTTAGAATACATTTCTCAAAACTCTTAGAAGTGGGTCACCTCCGAGCTAGGACTAAGCTCCAACGGGGTAAAGGAATTCCTAACTAGGCTAATGTATCTCAATTAATATGAAAAAATCCATCACATATGTCAATTCGAACTATCAGTCTATAGTACCTCATTCCCCACATGCATGTCCCACCCTAGGAAATGTGCCCCTTCTCTGCTCAAAAGTCCTTCAGCTACCCCATTTTCTTTCTAGGTCTTCAACAACATGCTGGAAAAGAAGTCTCAGAGCCCTGTAGTTTTAGTCTAGCACCTTCGGGAGATCAATTGCCAACAATTTCCTCACTTGGAGTAAATTTCCCATGGGACTGACAACCCGCCTCTTCAATCTCCCACGTGCTTGACAACCTATTTATTTAGTCCAACTTCTAAGCTAGCCAGGTACTCGTTTGGGTATCGTATAGGTAAAATGATAGTAACAAAAAATTAAGGACAATAGGTTAAATCCATGAGTGAAAAAAATAGAGGAATAATGGAATGATGGAAAATGCACTAAATGCAAACTATTTATATGCATGTTCCTAATTTGACACTTTTCATGTTGAGAGCTACTTTGGTCCAGTCGTCCCCATCCTTAGAACTTAGGATAAAATAATTATCCGTACTTTATACTTTAAGGAATATTAATATAATAATTATTTTTAGCTTAAGCTCCCTAGCTTAGACCCTTATCCTTAACATTTAGCCCCCTTTCCCTTACTAGTGGAGTTTAGTCCCTCATACTCTTTACATGGTTGGTCTACACGCAATGATGTGTTTTTCATTAATATTTGCATGTGAATACATTTACTTTTACATCATAGACATATTGTCTTTTCTGCATCCTGGCTCACTAGCGTGAGTACATTTGTGTTTACATTTATAGTTGGGGTTCAACCTAGGGTTATTATAGCCTATACATACAATTCCTTCCGGATAAGTATCAATCACAATTAATAACAAGATTTAACCTTCTTCTAAGGAAGAAGTGTTCATTCAACCTGTTAGCGTCAGAAGTCACCCCTGGATTGCTTGCAGGAGAAGAGCCCAACGCCCAACCATTTTATATCACGATTTAATAAATGGGGGTGATCAAATGGGTAAAGACTCAAGAAGATAAAACTTTGACTCAGGAGACCGGGCCTGGTATGTATGTAGCAAGGGAGGTCTTGATCCAACTTCCGTCAGTGAATGGATTAAAGGGTGACAGAGGGAAGGCTTGTGAGAAGGGTGAGTAAGACTGCCTTAGGCGACAAGCCTTCAGAAGCTTGAGGATGAAAAAATCAGAAGCCAAGATCCTCTTGGTATGGAGTTTCAAGGAGTTGAAGAGTGACTCAACTGGATCCTCCAATTCTAAGTTGTTCAGTGCTACAAAAATAACAAGAACCGATTAGGAACAATGTAACTACTATAGTGATCCAACCTACATCATCCTATAACAGCTACAACTCAACTGGATCCTCCCATTCCGAGCCATTCTAACACAAAAAACAGAGATGAAAAAGAAGCTGACATCCATAAAGTAAGAAGTCTCAAAAGCCTTCTACATTAACCAGAGCGAGCAGCGCTTCATCAAAACTTTACAATCGGGATCTTTGCTCAACCATCCCCCCCTTTTTCAAAATACAAAGACTCAGTCTATATACCCAGGAAAATTCACCTCACATGGCATGTACAATCACCCAAAGCTTGGTGTCCCTTTAGTCAAACTCATACTGATATCTTTCTTTAAGAACCACCTTAACTATGCATGGCCCCTGTAAGGAGGGTAGCTGAGCCATTAAGTGTTGGGCTAGCGTGCACAGACTTCTCTGTCGAGTCGAGGACCTTAGCATGGCTTCTTTGAAAAATTCGATACACAGGACCTCTTTGAGCAGACAACTTGCTAGACCCTCCATTCTCTATACTTAATGAATGAAAAGAGGTTTCAACCACCCGCTCTTCCCATCAATTACTCCAAGCAAGAAATAGTATTGAGGTCAGACCCGATGGCGCCTAGACATCACGAGGATCCCCTCTGTAACTAAACTCGACGCCTTTGGCCCTCTGTACACAACTCCTTTCTTTCTCCAAGAGACCACGGGATGTGACCATGGCGCTTTCGGCGTTCGCGAATGGGAGGGAGCTAATCCATGCATTTAGAAATCGCGATGAGCAAAACGCCGAGACGGCTCAGTCTGGTGCCACACGTCTTTATGAGATTTAACAGTCCTGAAACTCACTCGGTGATATTGTGGGCCTGGGTACAAGACTCTCCCGGCACCTCATGCATCGGAATATAACGAAGCTGCTCTTTGCGCATTGGAGTCACGATGGATGAAACGTCGAGATGGATCAGTTTGCCGCCAGGTGTCCCCTTTGGATGGATGGCTGAAAATGCTTCGTGATACTGTGGGCCCTACTTTCAACGCTATCGGGGTTTCAAGATGTAGAACAACATGAAACTCTTGCCCCTCAAACTCCCGAATGTTGAAACGCTGATGCGACTAGATCTCGTGCCATGCGTCCTTAGGATGAACGGATGAGGGGGTATTCGATATTTAAAAGGGAGGCGCCCTCGTTTACAGACTCGCTTGAAGTGACTTAGTGCTAGGACCATTGTCTAATCTTCAAAGGTTCTTTCGACATTTTTTCGATCGACGATCTTAGCTGCAACGAATGGGAGGCTCCTTATTTCCTGAAACTCTGATCCCCGATACACTGAATGGAAGCCACCTATCTCAATTGGATCGGATGACCTAGATTTGTCTTGAAATATTGGAGCTATCTCTCACATTAACCCCAGGGAAAACTGGCAGCCTCAAAATCCCGACGACCATTGATTAGCTTTATAGGTGGATCTCGGTGGCCATCAACAAAACTTCGCCCATTCGCTCGAATTGTAACTAAAAAGGGGTTCCTCCGTGCTGCGCTTGGGCGCTTCCCAGGAAATCCTGCAAACATGTGTACCTTCGTGCCCCGATACCAAAATTGTTGCTAACATTAGGCTCCATCAGGGATAGAGTCATCCCCGCGATGCTCTAAGGACTCATTTTGTAGTTCCAGTGCCTTGCAGTTGGGCTATGGAGTCATTATTAAGCCGAAAAATAAAAACGAAAACGAACAAAGAAACAAAAAGGAAAATATTAAGAAACAAAGGAGCCATCTGAGACTCAGACAAAACATTTCTTCAGAAAATGCCCATTCACTGGGCTGCTGAAAACTTCTTCACCTTCAAACCTCGCAACGTGTACCTGTTATTTGAGAAAGTCTCGGAGATTTTGAAAGGCCCAATCCACAGGTCCTCAAATTTGTTGTGTTTCCCCTTATCTTGCTTAGGAGCATCCCATTTCAACACCATGTCTGCTATCTGGAACCACTCCTTGTTGGATTTCTTATCGAAAACCTGCTTGATCTTTTGCTGATGGTCCTGAATTCTGTCCACCGTCTGCTCCCTAGCCTGTTGGACCTCCACTAATTGATGAATCCTTCTGATCATGTCGTCAGGCTCCTCCTGATGGTCCTGGAGGAATTTTGCTACATGAATGGATAAATGAGAAGGGAAAACATCCTCCGCCCCATAGACTAATTGGAAAGGAGAGATGCCGATAGATCTCTTTGTGTTCACTCGGTTGGCCCATAGAGCAAATTTTAATCTAGAATGCCAGGCCTTCTTGTTGTCTTCCAACAGGCTTTTGATGATCCTTATCAGGCTTTTGTTGGAGGATTCTGCTAAACCATTGCCCTGTGGATAATATTGGGTGGAGTGAATCATCTTGATTCTGAACTGCTCGTAGAACTTGGCCAATGGCTCGGTCCCGAAAGTGGCTGCATTATCAGTGACAATTTTACTCGGGTAGCCAAATCTCGTGATGAGGTCCTCCAGGAATCCAATGATTACCTTGTGGGAAGCACTCCTGGTAGGGATAGCTTCGATCCACTTGGTAAAGAAATCTGTAGTAGTTAGGATCCACCTGTGCTGCTCACTGGAAGCAGGGTGAATTTCTCCAATGAAATCTAGGCCCCACTGCTGGAAAGGTCCTGAAATCACCACCAGATTTAACGACAGAGACTTGAGTTGCTGCTTTCCTACAAATTTTTGACATTTGATGCAGGCTCTGACTCCTTTGCAGACGTCAGTGAACATGGTAGGCCAGTAGTATCCAGCCCTGAGGATTTTGTGGACTGTGGCTTTCCAGAAATGGTGCCCTCCACACAGGCCGCTATGAAATTTAGCCAGGATCATTTCATCCCCATGTGGACTCATGCATTTTAAAAGTACCCCCAGGGGGTCTTTCCAATATAACATTTGATCAATCAGGCAGTATCTAACTGCCTTGAGCTTCAGAGCTCTTGCTTTGGTCCTTTGCAGGCCGTCTGGGGGCCGCAAATCTTGTAGAAAGTGTATGACATCCTTATACCAAGGACATTGAGCTAATGGGGGCTCTCTTCGAGGGTCCATTTCAGACAGCCAAATTTGTGGAATTTCTGAGCATTCATTTATGAAAATTATCCCCAGGGCTTGGCAGTTTGCTTCAGCCAACAACTTGGCTAAACCTTGACCTTTGATCAATTTGGTGGGCCTTATTTCCAGGTCGAATTCCATAATTTTGGCTATCCATTTACTCCTTCTCCCGTCTATGTCAGGCTGAATAAGAATGTCTTTAACAGTAGTCGAGGGGACATAGGCGATGATTTTTTATTGCAGGACGTAGGTTCTAAAAGCTTTGAGAGATTTTACTAGAGCGTAGGCCTACTTCTCCATAGTGTCATACCGGACTTCGACATCCATCAATGCTCGACTGAAATAAGCAATAGGCTACTCTAGCCCAATGTCGTTTGTCTATAATAGAACAACAACCACTGTGTCAGGTGAGGCAAAGGAGAAAATAAGGAAATCCTTCGCGTAGTCGGGACTGATAAGCACAGGAGCTTCAATCAAGGCCTTCTTGATTTTCTCAAAGGAATGTTGAGAATGAGAGGTCCACCTTACTTCATTTCCTTTCTTCAACATGGTTGTTATAAGCTTTACCTCCTCAGCAAAGTTAGGCACGAACCTCCTTAGAAAATTAATTTTACTGAGGAAAGATTGGACCTCCTTCTTGGACCTCAGGATTGATAAGGCCTGTATTGCTTCAACTCTACTAGGGTCAATCCTGACTCCTTCCACTGATACTATGTGGCCTAGTAATTTTCCCTCCTGCATGGCGAACATAGATTTCTTGGGGTTTAATGAGATGCCAAAACTCCTGCATTTCAGGAAAACCTTCCTGAGATGACGATAGTGTTCTTTATCAGACCTGGAGAAAACTGTAATGTCATCCATATAGATCACCACAAACCTATCTTTCTCCCCGATGAAGGCTATGTCCATGGCTCGCTGAAATGTCGCTCATGCATTCATCAGTCCGAATGGAATTTTGGCATACATGAATGTGCCCCAAGGAGTGGTGAAGGTCATTTTTTCTCTGTCTTCAGGCATGACCGATATCTGGTTATAGCCAGAAAAACCGTCGATCATGGAAATCCTAGATGCACCAGTTACCCTCTGCAATATGTGTTCCATGTTGGGTAGGGGATAATTGTCCTTTCATGAGCTCCTGTTAAGGTTTCTGAAGTCTACACAGAGTTGGATCTCTCCATTCTTTTTCCTTACTAGCACCAAGTTGGCCACCCACTCTGAATACCTCAATGGTACAATGATCTGAGCTTGAAGCAACTTCTTCACCTCCCTCTCCATGATAGGCAGCAGCATAGGATTGATCTGTCTCAGCTTCTGCCTAAATGGCTTTGCCTCCTCTTTTAATGGGATTTTATGCTCGATGACAGAAATTTCATATGTTTTGAGGTCTTCATAGGTCCAGGCAAACACGTCAGCGAATTCCCTCAAAATTCCAGTGTATTCAAATTTCTGCTCCTCCGTTAGGCTTCTTGACAATTTGACAAAATTGGGCTTGCTCTCGGTCCCAATGTTGCACTGAATAGTATCAGTGTCATCCTCCGTGGTCTCCCCTTTTAATGACACATCATTTCTATCAAAAATCCTTTCCAGAGGAACCAGTCC
This sequence comes from Picea glauca, assembly GCA_000966675.3. Classification (NCBI taxonomy): domain Eukaryota; kingdom Viridiplantae; phylum Streptophyta; class Pinopsida; order Pinales; family Pinaceae; genus Picea; species Picea glauca. The sequence goes on from JZKD02S1620438.1 coordinate 272,480, forward strand.
TCTTGGAATATGACTGTTGGGTAGCAGCACAATGTTACGCTCTGAAATCTTATTCAGAAAATTACCCCCATCAAGCTCTTCTTCAGAGAAAGAGTCTTGGTCGATATGCATCTCTGAAAATTCTTCGACAGTTTCTAAGAATTTCTTGATCTCGAGATCATCCTCGAATACCTTCCAATACTTGACATTGTCAGGTATGGAGGGCCTGTATTTTACTTCCACATCATATCTGAATTTAGGCTGCAAGGGTACTTTGAAATTACTTGCTGATGTAGCCAAGGAATCTGCCATCGTGTCCTCTTCTCTTGGGATGAAAGAAATGTTAAATGCTGAGAAGAAACTATCAAGTAGGTCCCACACCTCATTTCTGTAGCTTCTGAGTCGAGGATTCTTTGCCTGATAAGCGTTTCTGACCTGTTGAACCACCAACTCTGCATCATCGAACACTGCTACCTCCTGAATTCCCATTTTCCTTGCGGCTCTCAACCCCATGACGAGAGATTCATACTCTACCTAATTGTTGGTAGCTTCAAATTCCAGTTTGTATGATAGATATATGGTTTCCTGAGCGGGTGACACAAAAACCACCCCAGCTCCAACACCTTCCCTGGAAGAGGCCCCATCAAAGAACATTTTCTAGATAGGGGTGATGGAGGGAGGAAATTTAGAGGAAATGGTGGGCTTATTTCTGAGTTTGAGAGAAGGCTCGAGAGCATGGGTGAGTTGTAGTAAAATGGATCCTAAATCAGTGTCCAAGGAAAAGATGGAATGATTGGTAGGGTTGGCTTCATCGCTGATTATATAGGCCAGTTGGGCTTCTCTATATAGCCTTCTATGCTCTCCTCCAAACAATGGGATAGTAGCATATGTGAGGTCCATTTACAAGGTTCCCCCCAGTATTTTTATCCAAGATCTTGATAATAACAGACCGAACTTGGGGGGGACATCGGCCACTACAATATCCATGACCACACTTTTCATGGGAAGTTAAAACAAGGTCACGACCAGGTCTTTGATAACTCCCAGACACTGAACCCTTCTGGAGTCAAAAGAATAGAGGTCATGATAGGCTCGGGTGACTTCTATTCCTAACTCTTCCATGATGGTTTTGGGCATGAGGTTGTGAGAAGCCCCTGAATCCATCAAACAGTTGTGCAGTACCTTGTCATGTATGTTCAAGGAAGTGTAGAAGGGAGGGGATGAGTCATTCCTGTCTTCTACCATAGGACCTAGAATAACTGCAGGCTTTTCATCTTGCAAATTGATGGAGTCTGTGGGAAGGATTGAGACCTCAGACTGTAAAATCTCAGAGAAGCGTTTCTTGAACCCTTCATGTTTAATCAATTCTGTCAGGGGCACAGGGATTCTGATTTTTTGAATTTCATGCTCGATATTAAAAGAAGACGAGAGCTTTGGGATTTATCTTTTTCGGGAACATGACTCTGAACTATGGGAGAGGGGAATTGAGTCTTCTTACCTCTGTGACTGTCCACTACCTCATTAGCAGGCTTCTCTGATCTAGCAGACCGCTTAGGAACATCAAGTGTTGTTGTCCTTTTTTTAGACCTCAGATCATATCTGCCTTGACTGCCAGTAGCATTGTCTCCCTTGCTCAATTCATTTAGCTGACTGTCCATGAGAGACTCCTCATATGTTGATTGAGTGAGATGAGGAAAAGGAGGTGTGTCTCCGAAGCAATGGATTTTAGGATCAAGTTCCTCTGCTCCTTCTTGTTTCTCCTCGGCCACGAAATTGTTTTGAAAAGGGGCCTGAATTTTCTAGTCGTCTTTGTCTCTTCCCCTTTCTCTCTGCATAGTCGCGGGAGTTATATTGTTTGGCCTCTTGAAACCTCCTTTGTTTTCGGCATTTTGAGGGCCCCTGTATGCTTGTCTTCCCTCTGCCTTCATTTTCTCCATCTCTGCAGACAGAGACTTCACCAGCTTGGTCAATTCGTCCACTTGAGGGTGGGGCACCGATGGGCCAGAAGTTGAGGCTTCAGATCTTCCCTTTCTCCTATCTGCATCAACCTTGTTCCTTAGTCTATCAGCTGCTAATAGATTAGATTCCACCTCTATGGATGAATCTTGAATTTGAGCCAAGGAGGTGGCTCTTCTTTCTCTTAATAAGAGACATAAATCGGGACCAAATGCACTAGCATAAGAAATTTTAGCTGAGGCTTCTGAGGGATTTATTTCCGCAGGAATATTATTATACATATTATTGAATCTTTTGGAGAAATCAGAGATGGACTCTCCTTCCATCTTATTCAGAGACCCGAACTCCGTCATGTAATACATGAAATCTTTCCTATCTCCCCACTGGCTCAGGAAAGCACTATCTAGAGCTTCAATCCCAGCAATAGATCCTGGAGCCAATCCTCTAAACCATTTCCTCACCTCGCCATCCAGATTCTGGATGAAGACTCTCATCCAGACGTCTTCATTTTCAATGTTGAGGTTGTCTGTGTAACTGTAGAAATAATCCAAGTGCTCCTTCGCAGTTACGTCCCCTTCCTCGGTGAACTTGGGCATGTATTTCAAGTAATCTTCAGCAGGGAGAGGATTCATAGGATGGGGTAGAACTAAGGGAGCATATCTGGCAGTGACTATGGCATCCATTCTATTCAGAGGGGGATTAACACCAGCCATAGGAATATTAGGTGGAGGAGAACTGGGAGGAGAAGGAGTTCACAAAGGGGCTATTGTGAATGAGTCCCGAAGAGGAGTGGGAAACAAGAGGGGATTTAAGGAGAAGGCTAACGAGCTCAAGTCAGCAGGTGCTTCTCTTTGCACAAGAGTAGTAAAGATAGGAGTGGGAAAATATTTTGTGGTATCGGGTCTACACCAAGGTACATTTTCAGGGGAGAGGGGAGTGACAAGTTCTCATCCCTCCGGTCCTAGACCAGGAGAGGTAAACTCAACAGGAACACTCTCGAAATTTAGGAAACGGTACACTTCAGAAATAGGTCTGTCGAGAAACTGAGGAGGAGAAAAAGGAGTTCCCACAGAAGGATATGGTGAATTACCTGGTTTGGTGGTAGACGCTTCTTCTTTGGAGGCCTTTCCCTTTCTCCGCACCACCTCTGGATCTGCTTCAGGCGTAGCTAGAGGCAGTTGTGGATGAGACTGCGTATGCCTGCCTCTGAAATCCACAATTAACATGGCAGGTTCGCCACAGTGGAGTCATCACAATGGAGTCGCCAGGTGCACAGTAGAAATCTTCAAAGGCTCTGATACCTGATGCACCTTTAGGATCAGAGGCTTAATGTCGTTCAATCCCGGGGAAAATTTTCAACTTCGTCCTCGGCAATGACGCCAGAAATGTTAGCATCAGAAGTCACCCTTGGATTGCTTGCAGGAGCAGAGCCCAACACCCATCAGTTTTATGTCACGATTTAATAAATGGGGGTGATCAAATGGGTAAAGACTCAAGAAGATAAAACTTTGACTCAGGAGATCGGGCCTGATATGTATGCAGCAAGGGAGGTCTTGATCCAATTTCCGTTAGTGAATGGATTAAAGGGTGACAGAGGGAAGAATTGTGAGAAGGATGAGCGAGACTACCTTGGGCGACAAGCCTTAAGAAGATTGAGGATGAAAAAATCAGAAGCCAAGATCCTCTTGGTCCAGAGCTTCAAGGAGATGAAGAGTGACTCAACTGGATCCTCCAATTCTAAGTCATTCAGCGCTACGAAAATAATAGGAACTGATTAGAAACAATGTAAATTCTACAGTGATCCAACCTACATCATCCTATAACAGCTACAACGCGACTGGATCCTCCCATTATGAGTCGTTCTAACATAGTAAACAGAGATGAAAAAGAAGCTGACATCCATAAAGAAAGAAGTCTCAAATGCCTTCTACATTAACCAGAGCGACCAACGCTTCATCAAAACTTTACAATCAGGAGCTTTGCTCAACCATCCCCCACTTTTTCAAAATAAAAAGACTCAGTCTATATACCCTAGAAAATTCACCTCATAGAGGCATGTACATTCACCCAAATCTTGGTGTCCCTTCAGTCAAACTCGTACTGATATCTTTCTTTAAGAACCACCTTAACTACGCATGGCCCATGTAAGGAGGGTAGCTAAGCCATTAAGTGTTGGGCTAGCGTGCGTAGACTTCTCTGTCGAGTAGAGGACTTCGGCATGGCTTCTTTGAAAAATTTGGTACACATGACCTCTTTGAGCAGACCACTTGCTAGACCCTCCATTCTCTATACTTAATGAATGAAAAGAGGTTTCAACCACCCGCTCTTTCCATCAATTACTCCAAGCAAGAAACAGTATTGAGGTTGGACTCGATGGTGCCTAGACATCGTGAGGATCCCCTCTGTAACTGAACTCAGTGCCTTTGGCCCTCTGTACACAGCTCCTTTCTTTCTCCAAGTGACCACGGGATGTGACCATGATTCTTTCAGTGTTACGAATGGGAGGGAGCTAATCCCGGCATTTAGAAATCACGATGAGAAAAACGTTGAGATGACTCAGTCTGGTGCCATGTGTCTTTCTGAGATCTGACGGTCCTGAAACTCACTCGACGATATTGTGGGCCTGGGTCTGAGACTCTCCCGGCACCTCGTGCATCGAAATATAATGGAGCTGCCCTTTGCGCCTTGGAGTCATGATGGGCGAAACGTCGAGATGGCTCAGTTTTCCGCCAAGTGTCTCTTTTGGATGGACGGCTGAAAATGATTCGTGATACCGCGAGCGCTACTTTCGGCACTTTCGGTGCTATCGAGGTTCGGGGTTTTGAGATGTAGAACAACATGAAAGTATCGCCCCTCAAACTCCCGAATGTCGAAACTTCAACACGGCTAGATCTCGCACCACACATCCTTAGGATGAACGGACGGGGGGGTATTCGATATTTAAAATGGAGGTGCCCTTGTTTATAGTCTCGCTTGAGGTGACTTAGTGCTAGGACCATGGGCTCGGCTTCAAAGGCTCTTTCAGCATTTCGTCGATCGGCGATCTCAACTGCAAGGAATGGGAGGCTCCTTGTTTCCTGAAACTCTGATCCACGATACACCGACTGGAAGCCACCTGTCTCAATTGGATCGAATGACCCAGATTTGTCTTGAATTATTGGAGCTATCTCTCGCATTAACCCTGGGGCAACCTGGCATCCTCAAAATATCGACGACCATTGATCATCTTTATAGGTGGATCTCAGTGGCCGTCAACAAAACTTCACCCATTCACTCAAATTGTAACTGAAAAGGGGTTGCTCCGTGTTGCGCTTGGGCGCTTCCCGGGCAATCCTGTAGACCTTTGTACCTTCGTGCCTCGATACCAAAATTTTTGCTAACAAAACCTAAGGGAAATGTTAATACAAAAATTTTAGGAATAAGACACCAGAGCAGATACAAGAGTTCTTCTTCTTTCAGTCACCGGATCAGAAAAATGAACTAATCAATTTTTTTTTTTTAGAATTTATCTGACCGATATCGCACATATGTTAAATTAGATTTGTAGTTAATTATGTATTTTTCTTGTACATCTCAAGATCTGCAATGCACAATTTTGGTAAAAAAATTCATTCGATAGAATAAGGAAAATTATATAATCTCACAATACTTCAATGTAATCATTATTTGACAAAATCACATTACGTAAATGCATTTGAAAATAGATAACATAGAAAATTTTAAACTAAAGGTCTGTATCAACAAGATCATTCATTCTGGCAATATAAAACATGGATATCTATTCCATAGTTCAATTGGTTACCAAATAGCATGAATGTATCTATACACAATAAAGAATTTCACTACTAATGGTTGATAATTTTCTCTAATTTGTCATAAATTCAAAATTATGATCTATTACAATCTTATTAAAATACAAAATACCATAAACAATGAAATATTGTTAAAATATTGGTTGATACTTGTTGAAGATCTTCGAACGTAGAAGAGAATTGCATTGCATCATTCCTTTCATTTGATAATATAAGGACTTCACCGGTACCTTCCAGTCAATGCTAGGGGTACTCTTCTTCCCCCTTATCCCCATGAGCCACAAAGGGGCCACACACAAAATCAAAAACCAATAGCACCCAAAACTTTCCTCACAAGGAAGAGATTCCACTCTTTTTAGGTCTTGGAATCCCAACTCTCACAAGTAAAACTTAGTCCAGAAAAATTTTGGTAGCATAACAATAATAAAAATAGTGAGATCCCCTCTCCCTTTCTCTCATTTCTTTTATAGAAAAATTCCCCATGACACATGTCCTCATGCACCATTAATTAAATTTTAATAATTTAATTAGAATATTATTCACCCATTACATGTGTCACATTCTCCCCAAGTTGCACAAGTAATTTCTCTTTTATTTTATTTTAAAATCCATTTTCCCTCACATTCCCCAATGTGTTCTTATTTTTTCTCTTAGTTGTCCCTTAGTTCCCCAATCCCTCACTTACTTTATGTCCCCTTACTTGATTTTAGTTTGAGTTGGATTATGAGTCTTCTTTTAGTTAGGCTTAGTGGTAGATTGACTCAAGATGCTCCTCTATGTGGAAAACCTATTCTCTCATGTTTTGTTTTATTTTTATTGATAAATCCCTTTTATTATTTTCATGCACACATGTGCATCTACCTAAATTTTAATTCTTATTCCCTCTTTTCTTAAAGTTTGATTATATCTCAGTTCCCTTAGCTTGTTTAGTATTTTATTTAGTCCCTTATTTAAACTTAGACTTAGACTTAGGCTTAGACTCTTGTTTTGATTTATTGTCTTATAATTCAATGATTAATTAACCATTATGTTATACAATGTATCACCATATTTATTATGTTTTCTAGGCCATGTAGATTTTTATTGATTCACAATTAAATTACGCGACGTGCCCTTCAATACACACCTCTATGCTCCAAGGGTGCCATTCACCTTTGACTGGTTTTGAAAGTTTTTCTGACACTTGGAGACAACACTCCACTAAGTCGAATTTGTAATAGACTAAGAGATTCTAAGGAATAAGGATTCATCCTTATTGAGTGTCCCTTATATTTTGTCGTGAGCAACTGTCTCACTCTTCCATCACGACATCATGAACCTCTCAAACCAGGTAATCATTAAACAACATTTCAGGTCATGGTGGGAGTTCTACTAGGTTGTTATAGGGACGTTGTCACACCTCTCCCTCAAGTGTCTAGTTTTTGTGCATGACCCCTTTAATCCTTTTGTTAGTCGGATTAGAAAGCGTCGTCAAGTATACATCCACTAAAAATAACATGGTAAATAATACATATACATAACATCCATACTGAATCATCATATAAATCACATCCTTGTAAATCAAATACTCAAACCAATACAAGTCCACTCCCTGACTCAATCCGAAGTCCAAGGAAGTTTGTGGATGCCATCAACATCATTAACCTGTAATGTATCCTGCAAACTCAAGGGAAACTCATCAATAATAACTATCAATATATATAAATCTATAAATTAACATATAATCAATGACATCAACATATATCCCATAATCAAACCATAATCATAATGTATCATAACCAGATCACTTGCTCACAAAAAAATGTTAGTTACATGTTGCTTGCAATCCTTCAAGTAAGTAATGCACACTAGAACTGACCATTAGGGTGTAAAGAGATAGAGATTAACCTTTAATAAAGATTTTTTTTTAGGACTCCAATCAAAATTTCGACGATAAATTTTAAAAAAAAGAGAAAAAACCCTACCATATTTTCGCTGCAGGTTAGAGCATCACGAGTCAAGAAATGTGAAGTAATGATACGACCTTCGGTAAGTAAAGGTGATTGTCGTAAATCACCATAAGAAACTCTATTTTTTACATCAAGGAGTAAAGAAACTCATAAGGGTTCTAACACTATAAATACCTCTTGCATTACAGTTGATAGGTGTTCTAAGATTTAAAATCCACTGAATTATAGAGGCTCGAAATATCGTAGGACTTAAAATTTATCATAGTAATATGAGCGATGTTGATTTTAGGTAGAGCTATAGGTCCACATTTGATGTATTAATGATGTTTCACAAAGTCCAAAATTGGTTGAAACTGTGGAGTAATCTTTAAATTTTGGCTCCAAAAATACCTTGCGTTATTTTACTGTTTTGCAGGGCCCTGTGTTGTTAAAATAATTTTGGCCTTCTAGTTGATGTCAAAAGTTGTTTCTAAATAATTATTACATCCTACAATTTTTTTTGTGTTGTTCCCTATGACTGCTATTATGGTTTAAAAATTTAATTTAAATAATGCTCCTATGATGCTATGTTATTTTAGATAAAAAAAAAATTTGGCAAGAAATATATGAAGAATATCGCACATGAGTGATCATATCATTTAATATATTTTCCAATACGAAATCAAACACAAACCTCTGTGTTAACTATATGAAGATCGGTTTTCTAAATACCAATGTAGGTATGTTTGGTTAATCGTCATAGTTTTAAGTGGATTGTGATTGCATGGCTTAAATGCTGGAATGAAGTAAGAAAGAATCAGGCATATGTAGCATCCCAGCCAACTGTTGGGATATGTCACGTTAAATTTTCGAACTGTATACAAATTTAAACATACAAATATTCTGCAAATACACAGATTCATATAGAATAGTAATGGAAATACACATTCAACACACACAAAAAAAACCCATAAACATATACGCATAAATAGTAATGCATCATGAAATTTAACAGGCAATTAACACTTATCTAGGTAAAATATTACCAACTGCATGCCAATATTCCACATTCCTCCCAGCCTTAGAACACATTTCTCAAAATTCTTAGAAGTGGGTCACCCTTGAGCTAGGACTAAGCTCCAACTGGGTAAAGGAATTCCTAACGAAGCTGATGTATCTCAATCAATACGAAAAAATCTATCACATATGTCAATTCGAACTAATAGCCTATAGTCCCTCATTCCCCACATGCATGTCCCACCCTAGGAAATGTGCCCCTTCTCTGGTCAAAAGTCCTTTGGTTGCCCCACTTTCTTTTCAGGGCTTCAACAACATGTTGGACAAGAAGTCTCAGATCCCTGTAGTTGTAGTCTAGCATCTTCGGGAGATCAATTCCCAACAATTGCTTCAATTGGAGTAAATTTCCCACGAGACTGACAATATGCCTCTTCAATGTGCCACGTGATTGACAAATTATTTATTTAGTCCATCTTCTAAGATAGCCAGGTATAGGTATGGTACTAGTTTGGGTACAGTATAGGTAAAATGATAGTAACAAAAAATTACGGAGGATAGGTGAAATCCATGAGTGAAAAAATACAGGAATGATGGAATGATGGAATGATGGAAAATGCACTAAATCCAAATTGTTTGTATGCATGTTCATAATTTGACACTTGTCATGTTGAGAGCTACTTTTGTCTACTGGTCTGCATCCTTATAACTTAGGATAAAATAATTATCCATACTTTATACTTTAAGGAATATTAATATAATATTTTTTTTTAGCTTAAGCTCCCTAGCTTAGACCCTTATCATTAATGTTTATCCCCCTTTCCCTTACTAGTGGATTTTAGTCCCCCATACTCTTTACATGGTTGGTATGGATGTCGTGATGTGTTTTTAATTAATATTTGCATGAGAATACATTTACTTTTACATCACAGACATACTGTCTTTTCTGCATTCTAGCTCACTAGCCAGAGTACATTTGTATTTAGATTTATAGTTGGGGTTCAGCCTAGGGTTATTACAGCCTATACATACAATTCCTTCCAGATAAGAATCAATCACAATTACTAACAAAATTTAACCTTCTTCTGAGGAAGAAGTGTCCATTCAACCAAAGGTAAATGTTAATACAAAAATTTAAGAAACAAGTCACCAGAGCAGATACAAGAGTTCTTCTTCTTTCAGTCACCGGATCAGAAAAAAGGAACCAATCAATTTGTTTTTTTTTAGAATTTATCCGACCGATCTCGCACATATATAAAATTAGATTTGTAGTTAATTATGTATTTTTCTTATACATCTCAAGATCCACAATGCACATTTTTGGTAAAATAAATCATTTGACAGAATAAGGAAAATTATATAATCTCACAGTACTTCAATGTAATCATTATTTGACAAAATCACCTTACGTAAATGCATTTGAAAATAGATAACATATAAAAATTTAAATTAAAGGTCTGTATCAACAAGATCATTCATTCTGGCAATATAAATATGGATATCTATTCCAGAGTTCAATTGGTTGCCAAATAGCATAAATGTATCTATACAAAATAACGAATTTCACTACTAATGGTTGATAATTTTCTCTAATTTGTCATAAATTCAAAATTATAGCCTATTACAATCTTATTAAAATACAAAATACCATAAACAATTAAATATCGTTAAAATATTGGTTGATACTTGATGAAGATCTTCGAACGTAGAAGAGAATTGCATTGCGTCCTTTTTCACTGGTACCTTCCAGCCAATGCTAGGGGTACTCTTCTTACCCCTTATCCCCACAAGTCACAAAGGGGCCAAACAAAAAAACAAAAACCAATAGCACCCAAAACTTTCCTCACAAGGAAGAGACTCCACTCTTTTCAAGTCTTGGAATCCCAACTCTTACAAGTAAAACTTAGTACAGGAAAATTTTGGCAGCATCATAGTACTAAAAATAGTGAGATCCCCTCTCCCTTTCTCTCCTTCCTTTTATAGAAAAATTCCCCATGGCACATGTCCTCATGCACCATTAATTAATTTTTAATAATTTAATTAGAGTATTATTCACCCACTCCATGTGTCACATTCTCCCCAAGTTGCACAAGTAATTTCTCTTTTATTTTATTTTAAAAGACACTTTCCCTCACATTCCCCAATGTGTTCCTATTTTTTTCTCTTAGTTGTCCCTTAAATCCCCAATCCCTCATTTACTTTATGTCCCCTTACTTGATTTTAGTTTGAGTTGAATTATGAGTCTTCTTTTAGTTAGGCTTAGTGGTAGATTGACTCAAGATACTCCTCTATGTGGAAAACCTATTCTCTCATGTTGTGTTTTATTTTTATTGATAAATCCCTTTTATTATTTTCATGCACACATGTGCATCTACCTAAATTTTAATTCTTATTCCCTCTTTTCTTAAAGTTTGATTATATCTCAGTTCCCTTAGCTTGTTTAGTATTTTATTTAGTCCCTTATTTAAACTTAGACTTAGACTTAGGCTTAGAGTCTTGTTTTGATTTATTAGCTTATAATTCAATGATTAATTAACCATTATGTTATACAATGTATCACCATATTTATTATGTTTTCAAGGCCATGTATATTTTTATTGATTCACAATTAAATTACATGACGTGCCCTTCAAGACACACCTCCATGCTCCAAGGGTGCCATTCACCTTTGACTAGTTTTGAAAGTTTTTCTGACACTTGGAGACAACACTCCACTCGGTCGAATTTGTAACAGACTAAGAGATTCTAAGGAATAAGGATTCATCCTTATTGAGTGGCCCTTATATTTCATCATGAGCAACTATCTCGCTCTTCCATCATGACATCATGAGCCTCTCGAACTAGGTAATCATTAAAAAATATTTCAAGTCATGGTGAGAGTTCTAGTAGGTTGTTATAGGTACGTTGTCACACCTCTCCCTCAAGTGTCTAGTTTTTGTGCATGACCCCTTTACTACTTTTGTTAGTCAGATTAGAAAGCATTTTCAAGTCTACATCCACTAAAAAGAACATGGTCAATAATACATATACATAACATCCATACTGAATCATCATATAAATCACATCCTTGTAAATCAAATACTCAAACCAATACAAGTCCACTCCCTGACTCAATCTGGAGTCCAAGGAAGTTTGTGGATGTCATCAACATCATTAACGTGTAATGTATCATGTACACTCAAGGGAAACTCATCAATAATAACTGTCAATATATATAAATCTATAAATTAACATATAATCAATTACATAAACATATATCTCATAATCGAACCATAATCATAATGTATCATAACTAGATCACTTGCTCGCAAGTGTCCTGAAAGAATAAGTCAATACAATGTGATCAGTGGAACTCGATATTCAATCATGTTGCTTCATACAATTTTGGGCCACGTGGATATTATCCTTCAAAGTTACGAGGGTAGACACTCTAACTTGCAACAACTTATCAAGAGCCTAGACCTTTGATGTGCCTGGAATATAGGAAGTGACAATAGGTGGTTGTTGGACATACATCATTTCATATGGTGTGATTTTGGTGGTTGTATGATAGGAAGTGTTGTACCCCCATTATTCCAAGGGTAACGATTACACCCATTGATGTTTTTTAATCTGATTCACCCACTATATGTGTCACATTCTCCCCAAATTGCACAAGTAATTTCTCTTTTATTGTATTTTAAAAGCCATTTTCCCTCACATTCCCCAATGTGTTCCTATTTTTTCTCTTAGTTGTCCCTTAGTACCCCAATCTCTCTTTTACTTTGTGTCCCCTTACTTGATTTTAGTTTGAGTTGGATTATGAGTCTTCTTTCAGTTAGGCTTAGTGGTAGATTGACTCAAGATGCTCCTCTATGTGGAAAACCCATTCTCTCATGTTTTATTTTATTTTTATTGATAAATCCCTTTTATTATTTTCATGCACACATGTGCATATACCTAAATTTTAATTCTTATTCCCTCTTTTCTTAAAGTTTGATTATATATCAGTTCCCTTAGCTTGTTTAGTATTTTATTTAGTCCCTTATTTAAACTTAGACTTAGACTTAGGCTTAGAATATTGTTTTGATTTATTAGCTTATAATTTAATGATTAATTAACCATTATGATATACAATGTATCACCATATTTATTATGTTTTCTAGGCCATGTAGATTTTTATTGATTCACAATTATATTATGTGACGTACCCTTCAAGATGCACCTCCATGCTCCAAGGGTGCCACTTGCCTTTAACTAGTTTTGAAAGTTTTTCTGACACTTGGAGACAACACTCCACTCAGTTGAACTTGTAAAAGAGTAAGAGACTCTAAGGAATAAGGATTCCTCCTTATTGTGTGCCCCTTATATTTCTTCGTGAGTGACTGTCTCAATCTTCCATCATGACATCGTGAACCTCTTGAACTAGGTAATCGTTAAACAACATTTCAGGTTAGGGTGGGAGTTCTAGTAGGTTGTTATAGGGACGTTGTTACACCTCGCCCTCAAGTGTCCAGTTTTTGTGCATGACCCCATTACTTATTTTGTTAATCGGATTAGCAAGCATCGCCAAGTCTGCATCCACTAAAAAGAACATGGTCAATAATACATATACATAAAATCCATATTGAATCATCATATAAATCACATCCTTGTAAATCAAATACTCAAACCAATACAAGTCCACTCCCTGACTGAATCTGGAGTCCAAGGAAGTTCATGGATGCAATCAACATCATTAACATGTAATCTATCCTGCACACTCAAGGTAAACTCATCAATAATACCTATCAATATATATAAATCTATAAATTAACATATAATCAATGACATCACCATATATCTCATAATAGAATCATAATCATAATGTATCATAACCGGATCACTTGCTCGCAAGTGTTCTCAAAGAATAATTCAATACAATTTGATCAGTGGAACTGGATATTCAATCATGCTGCTTCATAAAATTTTGGGCCATGTGGATATTATCCTTCAAAGTTACGAGGGTAGATGCTCTGACTTGCAACAACTTATCAAGAGCCTGGACCTTTGATGTGCCTGGAATATAGTAAGTAACAGTAGGTGGTTGTTGGACATACATCGTTTCATACGGTGTTATTTAGGTGGTTGTATGATAGGAAGTGTTGTACCCCCATTATTCCAAGGGCAACCATTACAACCATTGATGTTTTTTATCCAATTCAAAACAATGCAAGTATGTTTCAAAACATGTATGGACAAAATTTATTTGTCCATCCCTCTGGGGGTTGTATGTTGTTATCATGTTTAATTGTGAGCCCTGTTTCAACATCCAGTTCCATTGATCACATTTTATACAATTGATTTATTCTTTGAGGACACTTGCATGCAAGTGATCCAGTTAAAACATGGTACATTATGATTGTTTGTTTTGGTTTATGAGTTTATTATACGATTGAATATTGAAATTGATACATGTTATTATTATTGATGTATATCATTAACAAGTATTATGATGAGGTTTCCTAGGTATGCAAAAAAACTGACATGTTGAGGATGTTGATGGCATCAACGAACTTCCTTGGACTCTGGATTGAGGCAAGGAGTGGACTATTGACTTTGATTATGAGTACTCGTTTATTTATGCATGTGTTATGATGATGATTCAATTATTGATTTCTTGTATATCAATTATTAATATTATCTTTGTCAATGGATGCATAGTGACACTTGCTAATCTAACTCACATATGGAGTAAAGGGGTCATACAAAGATATCATATAGATGAGGGAGAGGTGTGGAAACGTCCTTGTCATAGCCTAATATAATTCCCACTCTGACCAGAACTAAAGGTTAATGACTACCTTGTTCCTGAGAGGTTCATGATGTTGTGAGGGTATACTGAGACAGTCTCTCACGAATATTTATTAAGGCTGGGAAATCATGAATATTCCTTATTCACCAGTAAGCCCTTAGTCTCACACAAGGTCGACAAGTTGAGAAATGACTCCAAGCATCAGAAAACTTCCAAAGTAAGGAAAATGGTGAGTGTCACCCTTGGAGCACGAAGGTGTGTCTTGAAGGGAACACCACATGATCAAATTTTTGAGTGAATACAAATTTATTAGACCTTAGAGAATAAGACAATTACTTAGAACTGATAGAAAAGAGAAAATAAACTCATATAATTTTATATTAATTTATGAAAGGGAACATAATAAAAACCTAATTCTAAATATTATGCCTAAACAAATTATAGGAATGAGTTAAGGGAAATATAGACAAATAAAAACTAGTAAAATGAGAATAAGAATAAAAATTTAAAGACATGTGCCCTAGGTGTGCATGAAATTAATAAAAATATTTTTTTCATGAGAGAATGGGTTGTCAACATAGAGTTAGAATCCTAAGTCAACTAGCCTCTAAATACTAACTAAGAGAAGAGTCTTAATCAAACTCCAATTGTAATTTAGTTAGGAGACACAATAAAGGAGAAATTGGGGAACTCATGGACAACTAGGAGAAAATCTAGGAACTAATTATGGATTTGAAAGAAAATGAATAATTTATTTAATTAAAAGAAATTATAACAAGTGCAACTTGAGGAAAGTGTGACATGTTTTGAGGATGAATAATATCTAATTTATTTATAAAAAAATTTATTAAATTGTGCATGATTTGAAAAGTTTCAAGGTGAAAATTATTGTAAAAAGAATAGAGAGGAAGGAGAAAATCACCCTATGATTTGATGACTAAAATGTTGTCAGAAATTTTCATGGCTAGTTTTCTTGTGTGAGTTGGGCTACAAGCGTTGTGCAAAAAGTGGAAGCCTCTCCTTGCGAGAGAAATCTTGAACTAGTTTCTGATATGAGTTTGTGTGTGACCCCTTTGTGGCTCAGGGGGCTAAGGGGGAAGAAGAGTACCCCTAGCATTGGATGGGAGGTATCGGTGAAGTAATTGATTAGCAAGAGAGAAGAGACGATGAGAAATTCCTAATTGGATATCATCAACAACCAACATGCTTCCTTGGTTAGGGTATTTAACATACTAGTTGTATTGTTATTTATAATCTTTGTTGTAAAATTGAAATCCGAAAGTTGATTATGATAACATATGAATATTGTGCATGGATCAATGTACTTTGGGGTGAAGTTCTTGTATGTCTTAATTTCCTGTAATTGTAAAATTATTGATTGAAGGGAATATTCAGATCACCATTTTTTGGATACGGTAATTAAAATTTCAGTTATATTGATTAATAAGAATCTTCTAGTGCAAATTTCAATTCCCAATTGTTGCTATAAAATAATGATTGCAAGGAATTTCAATTCCCAATTTTTGCTATAAGAATCTTTCATGATAGCAAGGAATTTAACGATTGTATATTAACATCTTCAACCTTGTTCTTCATCATGAAAATCCCAATATTGTGAGATTTGTCACCCAAACCCTAACCATCAGTGACAAGGCATTACTGAAAATGCTAATTTGTGTCTTACTCGGTTTATGGTACACCCAATTTGTTATGTTGTATGTTGAAAATTTTAATACCCAAAGTTGGTAGAAGGTTGGGTTTCATGTTTCTGAAGAGTGCGAGTGTTATAATCATGAGCAAGATAACATTTGTATCATTAAATATCTATGTAAATTTAACATCTATATTTTCACTATAGTCTATCAACAAAGTGTTAATTTTGTCATTTTCTCTCAAATCGTATGATTTTAACCACCCTTGTTGACCGATCATTTTCTTGACCATCAAAAGGGAGACTTTTTAAAAGAAAAGAAGTTTATTTTCAATTCTAGTAGTCAGAATGTAATTGATCCACCAAAGTAATAATTTATTTATTTTTCCCATTGTATATACACAACTATCAAAAATGTGTTCCATGTTTTCAGATCAGGCACAAATCCATACCGTGTGGGATTGTTGTGAGATTTTTCGGATGAACTTGTATGAAGAGAAAAACAAAGATTTTTAAAAAGTGTTCATTAGTCTAGTTGAAGCAAAAATAACTTGAGCTATTTATTGTGATACAATCCCTCCATGTATTTGTTTGATTTTGATAGGCATATTAAATTCTATAGAATGCTCTGATTTAGTGTGATATCCTTGTCTACAAAACATGTTAGGAAATAAACCATCTTCTTTCATTCCTTCTCCATTTTGGATGATTAAATAATGGTTTGTTTCATGTGTTCCTTTGAAGTGGTCTTAGGTGTGACGTAGTGTAGAGTTTAATTTTGAAAGTCATTTTAGTTGTGACTACAATCCGTCTAGTACTACTTGATCCACATTCTTTACCAACTGATATGAGAACATATGATGATCGAGCACATGACACACATTGGGACTGTATTCAAAAAGTACAGAATTCAAAGTATAGAATTCAAATTTAAAATATTGTAAATATTATAATTGATTGTAATTACAATTTGATGTTTTTCAAAAAATATCAATAGATTTCTCTCATAATGTCGAAGAAGAGGTTGAAACCGAAATTGAAGCAAAAGGCGTTGAAACCAAAATTGAAGCAGAAGACGTTGAAACCGAAACTGAAGCGGAAGATGAATCACCTATAGGTATGTACATAAATTTAGATAATACAAGATGAACACTCAATTATATATAATTTAGTGAATTTGTGTTCAGGTTATGATTTTTAATATAAACTTTAAATTGAAATATGCAGGAGAATCTATCAACATTGATGATGAAATATTAGAAAATGTTGATACTGACAAATTTGGGAAGAAAAAAGCTAAGCATTATATAAGATATCGAACTAAGAATATGTATAATACGTTTTTTGAAAGATGAATCAATAAGAGCACAAGATCAACTTTTACTTTGTCTAATGAAGTCAAGAAAGTTAAAAGAAGCTACATCATTATAGGGTATTCAAAATTCGACAAATTATACAAAGGTGAAATAGAATGTCTTTAACAATATAAATAGTGTATTAAAATCATTTGGAAAATCTTGAAAAGAAGATGTTCGTGTTGCATGTAGAGTGATACAAACAATAGTTGTTTCATCTATAAATAGAAAATATCATTTGACACGACACATGGAAAAAACGATGGGAACGTCAAGAAAAAAACTGAACAAACATAGAAAATTTCAATTGCAAATAGATGTAAATGATGAATTAGATTGTTGGATAGTGATTTCTAAACAACCCTACAAATATAGGGTTGCAGAGAATGTTAAAGAATTGGCCTGTAATTGTTGGTTGGAAGAATCTCATGTTTCACCGCATACAAGGGATGTGTTGCGACGAAGAATAGCACGAAAGCAATATGAAGAACATCCAAAACATATATTGGTAATGACACAAATAGAGTTGTTCAATAAGTTCAAAGAAGAGCACAAAGAAGTTAAAATTTTCATCAATACATTTGTGCAACAAAAACCATGGTTTGTTAGACCCATCATTGTTTGTGACACTTGTTGTTTTCGTTATCATGTGGAATTTGAGTTGTATTACGACACTTTTTTGGATTTTGGTAAAACTTTATGGCTAGGTTCACCTCCTCCTTCCACATTCTGTGTTTTTATATCTGAAATTCTATGTGAAAGAGAAGATGATGATTTATTTTACAAAAAAAAAATTGTTGGTGGAAACAAATGTGATCATTGTGGAAATCTAAGTTTGTTTTATTCAAAGTATCATATTGATATGAAGATCAATCATTTTCTAATATAAGATTCAATTGGAAGACATATGAATATATGAACAACATGGCTCCACATTCTTCAAATGTTATTTCGAAAAGGATTGATTTGAAGGTAGATAAAATCTGTGTGATAGATTTTTTGAAGAAGTTTGAGGAAGAAATCTATAAATACACCAAGAATTCACATAGAGCTTGATGGCAAGATCTACAATTCAAACAATCCCATGAAGTGTTTCTACCAGGGACAATTTTGTCTGTAGTTGATTTTGAAGATAATTACACATTCACTGCACAGAAATAAATACAAAGTGAATATTATCATTTTGATCAAGTCACGATATTTTTCTACATTCCATATAGACATGCTCAACAGAGTGTTGATAACATAGAAAGAGCCAACGACAATCGACATGTTATTAAAGAATATCACTTTTATATAAGTGATGATCGAGCACACAACACACATTATGTACAACATTGTTTTGATAAATTTTATGATTCATTGAAACAACACGAAATCAGATTCAATCGAAATTGGATATGGTCAGATGGCTGTGCGAGTCAGTTCAAATCTTCATGATCATTCTATTGGTTATGTCGTCTTCATAAAAAATTAAACACTACACATTGTTGGAATTTTTTTGAGACTGGTCATGGAAAAGGAGAGCACGATGGTGCAGGGGCATGTATAAAATGAGCACTTCGAAGGTATCAGCTGAACCCTCATGCCGATCGATTTGAATCCACTGAAAAAGTTGTTGAATGGTGAAAATGGTGTTAAGCCATGAATATAATCCATCAAGGGATGTGCATAGGTGTGTCTATATATAAATGTTTTTTTTTTTTTTTTACTGGGGGAATCGGCAACTCGCAGTTCTCGTACTCACGTGACACGGGGTTGATCCCCGTCGGCTGCCACTATAACCCCAGGTGCAACCACCCAGCCTGCAAGAATGGCACACGAGTAAATCCGGGTGAGAATCGAACATGAGACTTCATTTTACAAATTTCCTTCCATTTACACGACACTTTCCAATCCATCTACACCCGTGCGAGCTATATATATATATAAATGTTACATGTATGTACATGGGATATATAAATTTGAACGTGTTCAAATTTATATTCAATCTTCAATAATTTTCTTGAGAGATTTCAAGTTAACGAGTTATTGTATTGTGCATTTTTTTTGGTATGTTGGAATCAAAGATGTAAATATATCAATCCCATATGATGCCAGTACAATACCTAGGACACGAAAAATACATTCAGTTAAAACAAAATGTTTTCAAAATGGGTTTGCATTTGATAGAAGAAATGACTCTTGTTTTTGTTCAGTTTGCATAGAGGACACAAAATCCATAGATATTTGTGAGACAAAAATCTAGGATATGTTAAAGCTTGGAGACATACTGAAATTAATGTAAAATGGAAAATGCCACTTGAAATCTTAGAGGATATAGAATCAAATGAAACTATAGTGTTAGTTGATGGCGATAGAGTTTCTGATCTTGTTAGAGAAGGTAATTTTTATGTTTAAATTTTTTCAAATAAATTGTAGATGTACTTGTGTGATAATCTAACACGAATTATTTGCTTTCCAATATATCCAATTATTTGGAGGAGATGTTTTTTCCATGGTTGCACCTGTAGACAACACTGAAAATGTGAAATATTATTTGATGTGATGCATGGAACAAAAGAAGAGGCTATTAGAAGATTTTGATGATAACGGTTTTATATATGAAAGAGGATCCATTATATTGAAAGGATAATTTTTTCAAGAAACCCATTAAACCAATACTCATGTTCACTTTCAATACTACCAGTCAGATGTCACAAGTTGTTAATATAGTCATTTTGTATGTGCAACGTGCATAAAGTTAATAGAAGTTCAATAAAAATAAATAAATAAAAAGTTAGAAAATGGAAAATGTTCAAAGTCAATCATGAATGAATAATTGAAGATGGGATACCATTACAGAGTTTTTAAACAAGTGGCATATGTACATTCCAAAATTTTTTATTTTTCACTAAATGTACATTCTAAATTTTGATGACTTGTTTTGACTATCTTCAAACATATTTCCAAATAGAATATTTATAAAAAGGGTATGCATAAGAAACTCTAGATCATTCTTAAAAAAAACAGATAAAATATGGTTCAACCTTGCCTAAAGTCAAGTGAAGACCCTTACAAAAATGTGGGTTTATGTGAATAGTACCAAACCATAGCTTGCAAATCGTTTTCCTAATGTAATTCTCTTTCATACATATTATTTGAGTTGTACAAGGGGTATGGGTTGTTCCTTGCAATGTCTAAAACACAATGCTTGAATGCATACCTCCTCCCTTGAATTCCATATTGGTTACCTTCTTCCAAAATCAAACACAAGTTTCCTAAAATTAAATTGGTAGATCATGAAAATTTCTTCATTTTAGTGCAGTTCATACCAGGATAGGATTTTCATGATTTAAAGTGTTTTCTACTACCATAATATATTCTCAAATAAGTTTTGCATGGTTTAACATGTTGTCTACTATCATATATTCTTAAATAGATATGCAATGGTACAATCTTGTATGTTTGATAGTTCACTTTTTTCTTTTCCATCTATTAAGTTTGCATATTCTTACTTATATTTAAACAACAACACATTCTATGAGTTTGCATCTATGATCTCATATGCCTATCTTTCCTTTACTTTTTCATTTACTTTTTTTTATTAGTTAAGGGCATCTATGTAAACCAATTTATTTAGCAGATCTCATGTGCATATATTTCCTAAAAAAAATTCCTTTAAATTTTTTTATTGGTTAAGTGCATCTATGTAACCAACAAAATCATTAGTAACTAGAAAAAAATAAAACAAAATCTACTAAAATATGCTAATCTGCTAAAAAAAATAGATTTTTTTTTTCATTAGTAACTAGAATCTGCTAAAATTATTTTGCCAAAATTATTGTATGATATGTCAATAGAATCATATTTTTGACAGTCCACAGTGAACATAAAATGAAACATTTAAATTAAGAAAAGTATTTAAGAGTTTGATGCTTAATTTAATGCATTGTAAAAATGAGAATATATTCACAACATTAGCTCATTACTAGTTATCTTTGCCACTTTTTGACAATAGAATCATATTTTTGATAGTACATAGTAAACATAAAATGAAACATTTAAATTAATACGTAGCAGAAAAGTATATAAGAGTTTAATGCTTATTTTAATGCATTGTAAAAAGGAGAATACACAAAACACTAGTTCATTACCAGTTAACTTTGTCACTTTTTGACAACATAATCGTATTTTTTACAGTACACAATGAACACAAAATGAAACATTTAAATTAATATATAGCAAAAAAGTATTCAAGAGTTTGATGCTTAATTTAATGCAGTATAAAAAGGATAATATACAAAACATAAGTTCATTACTAGCTAACTTTGTCACTTTTGACAATAGAATCATAGTTTTTACAGTACACAGTTCTAACATCCCACTCTTGCGCACACTGGACAAACTTATTCTTTGAGGACACTTTCTCACAAGTGATCCCGATTATTATACTTTTGGGCATTTAATTTATGATTATGAGGCCTTATGAATTGATGACATGTTACTTTGCTGCATTGACATGGGCAGGTGCTATTGACTCGGTTTTCTAGAGTGTGCAGGATTTTGGACCTCAAGGATGTAGAGGCATCGATGGAACCCCTTGGACTCTAGATCAAGTCAGGGAGTGGACTATTGGAGTTTGATTGTTGTATATATGGAATTTGTGCATCTGATTAGATGATATGATTATGGATATATTTCTAACATGATTCTTTGATGGTGTAGGCTGATGATAGCTTGCCGACTAGACTCACATGTGGAGTAGAGGGGTCACACAAGACTACCAGAGAAATTGAGGGAGAGGTGTGGACAACAACCCTACTACAACCTACTATCACTCCTGTCATGGCTCAAACTGTAGGTTAACGACTACCTAGTTTGAGAAGACCCACGATGTCGTGAGGGATGATTGTGACAGTCTCTCACGATGATTCTAAGGGACACACAATAAGGTAGGGGCCTTATTCCTTAGAGGCCCTTAGTCTCCCACAAGATCAGCTGGTGGAGTATTAACTCCAGGTGTTTTTTACGTCTACCAAGTTAGTCAAGAGGTGAGTGGCACCCTTGGAGCACGTAGTGCATCCTGAAGGGCACATCATGCAATAAAAATGGAAAGAGGTGAGTGACACCCTTGGAGCACGTAGTACGTCTTGAAGGGCACGTCGCGCAAGAAAAATTGGAAGAGGTGAGTGACACCCTTGGAGCACATAGTGCATCCTGAAGGGCACGTCACGCAAGGGAAACAAAATGAGGTGAGTGGCACCATTGGAGCACCTAGTGTGTCCTGAAGGGCAAGTCGCATTGTTAATTAATAAATGGATAAACCTAGATGTCCTTAGGATGAATAACATGATAAGAAAGATTTAAAACTTTTCCCCTAATAAAATGTCACCCAACCTAGGAAAATAAAGTCTAGGTCTAAGTGATACTTGTGATTAAAAAAAAAGTCTATTTATATAAAAACGAAAATAAAAATAAATAAATAATATTGACAATCATCATTAATCATGTGACGAGAAGGGGGTAAGTAATTTATTTAATTTATAAAAATCTTTTGGGGGATAAAATTTAAAAAGGGAAAAAGGAGAAATAATTGTTTTGTCACTTATGCTAATTAAAATTTATTAATTAAAAAGGAAAAGGGGAAAAATTTAATCTTCTACACTTGTCAATTAGAGTTTTAAATAAAAAGGGAAAGAGGGAAATTTAAAAGAATTAAGAAACTAGGAAAAAGAAAGGGGAAACACAAGAAAAAAGCAGAAAGTCTAACTTAGTAAGGTATCTAGCATTAAAGAACTTTATAAATTAAACTCAACTTGTAAATTAGTAAGGGGGGAAGTCATTAAAACTTGTAAGGGAATATGGTGACAACTAGGAGCGATTCTAGGAGTGATTTTAGGTGGGTGGGGGAAATAGGAGTAATTAATTAATTAATGAAATTAATTTATGGTGCAATAAAGGGGATGGGTGACACATGTACGTGGAGGATTTTATGAATTAAATTGTTGAAAAATAATTTAAATGGGAATTTGGGAAAGTAAAGGACTTCGAAACTATATATAATGGAGGGAGGGGAAGGATTATGGATCTCTTCGGTGATGTGTAATGTTACGCTGTAGAATTTTAGACTTGACTGACTTAGCTTGTGGGAGTTTGGATACCTAGCTTGGTGAGGAGTGGTAGCTTGGCCTTGCGAGGTGAGTTGGGAGCTAGCTTCTCTCTATTTTAGTGTGTGTGGCCCCTTTGTGGCTTGAGGGGATAAGGGGGAAGAAGAGTACCCCTAACATTGACTAGGAGGTATCGGTGAAGTCTCGTCGATCGGCAAGAGAGAGCTGCAAGGAGCGTGCAGGACAACAACTCAGAGTGGGTGAATTGGGCTATAGTATGCTTCATTTACTTCTGCAGGGTAGACTATTAGTATACTTTACGCATTTAGTTCTGTATATTAATTGGGTAAATAAAAGGATTGACCTAGAATTGTAATTGACAATTGAATCTCCCCCATAGCCTTAAGCTATTTTTTGATTGATTCCCTTGGCTTTCGAACCCTGCATGTCGTGATTGATCTATGGTTTTTATTGATTTCTAATGATTTTACGCTTCTTACTTATCCCTCGTCCCTATCTCATCAGTCCTCGCCTAGGCATTTTTCTAGGAGTCAGATTGACAGTTGTCACTTTAGTGTTAATAGACCTATAGATCCTAATGCCCTGACTTTATGTGTGAGGATGATGAGCGAAAGATGTTTCTGCCCATTTGTCCACCCTTGTTGATTGCTATTGGTTGATTGATGGTCATTGTGCCTTCTAGCATTAAGTACCTCTACGTCTGATTGCGTAAACTCTAGAAACCATTATGTTTCCTTGAAGGATTATCACATTTTTTCTTTAATTGATAAACTTTGAGTTGAAGGCCCAATCCTCGCATTGAGATCCTCCTTTTCCATGGTCTCTGCTTTTTTATCACCTATGTTCTTGATCCAGGTGGATATTGGTGGCCACCCACCTTTTCTGACTGGCTCAAAATAGTTTTCTGGCAAATCTGACAATTTTCTATTTTTAGTAGTTTTTAACTTTTGGGGCCATTTTGAGGGACCAAATGAAGGTTTCTCAATATAGAGTTATTAAATGATATAAAAAAGGTATTTTTGATCCCCCAAAATTAATCTCCTTGATCATACCTTTCCAACGAGCTATCATACGCCTAAAACAGAGATCATATGCAAAATTTACGACCCCGAGAAGTTGATGTACTAACTTACCCAAACGGGGCCCACATGAATTTTGGTGCTTCATCTCTTAGGGTTAGGTTTTTGGATGTCTAGGACTTTTGGAATTCCTGTTTATTGTAAAAATTCCTTCAGAGCCTCATTGTAATCATCTTCTTGCGAATACGAGTAGCCGTCATATCTCTTCTCAGAGATAAGCTACCACCATTCTATTGAGTCTTTCACTTTGTATTTTACAGTCTATGTACATTTATTTCATTAATAGAAATCGTGTATTACTATATATCTGTGTTTATGGTTGCATCTATGATATATTTATATTATATTATTGAATATATGTGATATCTCTATGCATTTCCTTATTATATCTCCGATCTCATTTCGTGTCGAAAATAATTCGGATCAGTGCCCTAAATGTTCTCGGCATCTGAAAACTAAGTTTATAAATCTCTACGTTTTCACCCCTATTTCCTGGTATTCCACCCACTCTTCTTTTCATCTTACACCCAGTGATTGGTATTTTGTGTGCACCCTAGCTCCATCATTTACACTACGATTCAGATACATAAAAAATATGAAATATGTGGCTCCTTGCAAGCTTTCAACTGTGAATTTTTCCCTCTACGATTCATTATATTTTTGATGGAAATTTTACTCTTTGTGTTTTGTCGATTATCTCAGCGATATCATCCTCCTTGTGGTTTTCAATTTCATTATTATTTTGACTGTGATTCCTTACATATTGACTACCACAAGACTACGATCTACATTTCTATTTTTATACATGTGTGATTTTATAAATGAGCAATTTATATAAGGAGAAATTTGATAGCATATACACAGCGTTATTATATTTTATAGATAGGAAATCGTGTGGTAGATAAAATAAACTATATTTTTGTACATTGATCATATTTAGCTTTGGGCAACATTTTTCTTCCTTGAAATCTTGTGTTCTTAAGTCATTTTTGACAGCGAATTCGTCCATTGGATGGCAGCGAATTTCTTCCTAAAAGCTGGTGTTTCTATACCATTTTGATAGTGAATTTGTGCCTTGGATGGCAACGAATTTATTACTGAATGCTGGTGTTTCTATACCATTATTGATAGTGAATTCAGGCCTTGAATGGTAGTGGATTTCATCCTAAATGTTGGTGTTTTATACTGCCTTTGATTTTGTTTTTTTTTACCGAAACAAACAGAATTGGGTTGCTTCATTTGACTGAGTTTTTCCCTAGGAATGGTTGTGATTTTCTCCCTATGTTTGACCATGTGTTTACCATGCAAAGGTCTATGTTTTTTTTATTTACCTGACAACATTAATTCCCAGGCTCTTTTACATTTTTACCTCACATCCACATCCGCATGGTTTCTTTTGCGATTTAATTTTTACATGGCAATATTAAGGAGATTTACTAAGATAACCGACAACCACACCAACTTTATTGGCTGAGTGATTTACCCTTGCCTACTTGATAGCGCTAACCTTTTGTTCACTCTTTTGTTCACTCTGCATATACATGGCCAAGGATAATGTTCATTACTTAAATCATTTTTATTATAGCGTTGTTGCATAGCATATTGATGTGGTGTGTTTTGTGGCTTTTAATACTTATGGGTTTGTGATCTATGTAGCCATATAATAACTACTTCCAGGGATAACATTTATGGAATTTAAAGCCAGTTATTGAATGTGCAATTGATAGCGTTTTATTCTTAAATGTGTCTCTGACAATAATATTTAAATGTGATTAGACAACGTCTTTATTTCTTTGTTTTTGGAATTTGCACAACAATCTAATTTCGGGTAGTTGATAGCATTACTTATGGAATTCTTGTTGTTCTCTTTTACCTTCAATATTTTTTAGAATATGGTGTAGGCATATTAAAACTATTATTTATATTGCCTCAACCATAAAAAATATATTAATACATGATGACCTTTTTATATTCACCAATATCCTTGTTAACTTTTCGTTATATGTTAATATCATTAATACACCATTATCCTTTAGTGCTAATTTCAATGGTCATATGTTAACCTTTCTCTGTATCTCTTAAACTTTGTAAATTGCAGTATTAATTGTTACCTTTCTTAACCTATATGAACAATACTGTCGCCATCCTTTATTCCTAAATTTTTCTTTTAAAAGATAGGTACCTTAATAATTTTATTCAAGGTGTGCAGTTGATTTTGTTGCACAAGGAATTTGTTGTGTTACTTGAGCATCTCAGTCTTCTTGTTGACTTGTCATTGGGTGTTAGGGTTAGTCATCAGGTGTTCAGATCATCCTTGATCTTCTTGCGTGTTGATTACTAGGACTTGAGACTCTAGTTATGGTGTTGTGCCATGGTTGTTGTCACACCTATCACCTGGCGATAGAAGGATTCTTTATGAGGGGATCATAGCACACCCTAAGAGATAGAGGAGAAGGATAACTTGGTCAGGGTTGTGCTACCCATGGTGGGAGTGGTTCTTTGTAGTTATTGACGTTTGGGTTGTAATGCCTTCATGCACTGTTGCGCACCATAGAAGTTCTAGTACTAGTCATTGAGGGTGTTGTGGTGGGTTGGGGATGTTGTCCTAGGGCTTGTAGGCATGTTGTGTGGTGTCGGCAGGTAGTTGTCCCTTCCTTGATTCACGCGTGTTTCGCCTAGTGGCTTCTTGTTCCAGCTTGTAGAGTCGTGTTATCTATTGCCTGATCTATAGGGATTGTGTTCATCTTCTAGGTGGGCTTAACTATGTCATCGTTGTCTATCCTGCAGGCATGGTGTTTTCCATTAGATGTGTTTTTTAGCTGTAATCGTTGTTGTCATCCTGAAAAAAAAAAGGAGGGGGGGATTTTGCACTTTGCTTCGCTTGTTGTCAAAATGATTGGTTCGTTACATATTTTTGACAGTACACACTGAACATAAAATGAAACATTTAAATTAGTACATAGCATAAAAGCATTTAAGAGTTTGATGCTTAATTTAATGCATTATAAAAAGGAGAATATACAAAACATTAGTTCATTACTAGTTAACTTTGTCACTTTTCAACAATAGAATCATATTTTTTACAGTACACAGTGAACGTGAAATAAAAAATTTAAATTAATACATAGAAAAAAAGTATTTAAGAGTTTGATGCTTAATTTAATGCATTGTAAAAAGGAGAATATACAAAACATTAGTTCATTACTAGTTAACTTTGTCACTTCTTGACAATAGAATCATATTTTTGATAGTACATAGTGAACATAAAATGAAACATCT
This sequence comes from Picea glauca, assembly GCA_000966675.3. Classification (NCBI taxonomy): domain Eukaryota; kingdom Viridiplantae; phylum Streptophyta; class Pinopsida; order Pinales; family Pinaceae; genus Picea; species Picea glauca. Next base: position 300,416 of record JZKD02S1620438.1, read on the forward strand.
AAATTAATACATAGCAAAAAAGTATTTAAGAGTTTGATGCTTAATTTAATGCATTGTAAAAAAGAGAATATACAAAACATTAGTTTATTACTAGTTAACTTTGCCACTTTTTTCCATCAACTTTGAGAAATCAAATATGAGACAATAATTGTTATTTTGAGTTCCAAAATTATGAAATATATATATAATCAAAATATGAATAGTTACACTGTAAAATACATAAGTTCCACATCCATTTTAGGATGATAACAACAACTAAGACATTTAAATCCAAAATTCTAGACTCTAAGCCATTGCTTTAAGATAGATCACTTTATACATGAAATTCAAACCTGCAAAAAAAACATAATTCAAAAATTAAAAATTTACAATTCAAACATGCAAAATAATATAGAATTCAAAAATTGTGATTAAAACAAAATTGACATACATACCAAAAGAGTTAAGTGTCATCCTCCAACATACTCTTTCTCAAAAAATATATTGTAAACATATTTTCCACCAAATATAATTTAGACATCTATAAAAATAAAAAACATAATAAAAAAACAAATAACACATACTAGCATATATACTGTAACTAGATATTAAATAAACAATAAGAAATAATAACATAACCAACCATAGTTAAACAGATTTAAGATCTAGTTTCTCTCCAATTAAGAGTACATGATTTAAATAATTTGTAAATCTTATCTAAAATCTTAAAAAAATTTAAAGAGAAAAATTATGTTCTTGGTAAAAAAAAAATTGAATTAGAGTTAGATAATAATCTGAAAATAAATATAGAACTGTGTATGAAGAAAGTTCACAAATATCCATATTAAGTCATTCTTCCAATGAAATACTTATCTCCTTGTGGATATAGTCTCAAATCCTTCAGGTGAAATTCTCCTTGTGGATAAGGTCCCAAATCCTTTAGGTGAAATTCTCATCCCAAGTGATGTTATTGTGTTCTTGGTAAAACAAATTGTGAGTTAGAGTTAGATAATAATGTGAAAATAAATATAGAACTGTGTATGAAGAAAATTCAGAAATCTTCATATTAAGTCATTCTTCCAAAGAAATACTTATCTCCTTGTGGATAAACCAAAATCCTTTAGGTGAAATTCTCCTTGTGAATAAAGTCTCAAATCCTTAAGAAATTCTCATTCCAAGTGATGTTATTTGATCATATTTACATAACAATAAAATACTAATCTCCTCAGCAGTTAAATACTTCTTTATTTTTCTTCTGCAGTGGTCATATAATCAAATTACACGATGCTCTTTCAAACTAAAGGACTCATAAATCTCCATATTAATCCATTCTTCCAAAAAAATACTTATTATCTAAAAAAGTTCACAAATCTCCATTTTAAAAACCATTGTTATGGAAAATACTTATCTCCTTTTTCTTCGGTGGAATAGATGTTCTCATATAATCTTGCATGTACATGAAGAAAACACAAATCTACACATGTATATTAATTCATTCTTCAAAAACCATTTAAATGGGATGTATTCATATTAGATATAATGAAATTCTCTTTGAAATTATGTGAGCTAGCTCACATATACAATATGTGTGAGCTTATTTGTAAATCTAATTGAATGTTGGTTTTTGTGATTAGTAACCAATTTATTTAAGAGTTTGACAATACGCTGGCAAGAAGTAATTCACTTCTTTGTATGTAGAAAACACAAATTTGTCCATACTACATCATTCTTGGACAAGAAAGCAAGAAATGTAATCGAGAAAAATTTAGAAACTTTCTATTTTCTGATGTGGGATAGAGTCTGTTCTCAAATATTCAAATGTTCAAGTTCAAAATTAGGTCTTCATCATGATCTAACCTTAAATAAGTTTGAATGTACACCATTTAAGACAATGGTAAACTTATCTAGGGGTTCTATATATTTCAATATAATTGATCAATGTGTTGAATAAGAAAAGCTAAACTAAAAATTTGAGAAAACAAAAATTTGATAAAAGTAAAAAACATACATTTATGAACCATCATGAATGGACACATCCTTCCCTAATCTAGGTTCTTCCTCAATCCCAATCTCCCTCCCGAGCACACTCTCAGGTACTATCTTCTCCACATTAGCCTATATAACACATTTCAAATTTCAAAATTTGAAAAATTACATTTAAATGATTATAAAACATTAAATTTAAATTATTTTAAGACATTAAATGATACTTGTGAACTCCCACCCTCTTCAAACTCTCCCAATAAGAATTGAGACAATCTTTCCCAATTAGTATTAGATGGAATAGGGACCTTTGAACAATAGAACTAAGAACTAAATCTAGGATTCAATGTGTTCACAACTATACAAAATTATAAATGTTGTCGATCTCTTATTCAAAAGAATGGAGATTGAACAACTATTAGAAAATACATACCTGATTCAACCCATCCAAATTTAAACTTGTCGAATCAAGTCCCCTACTTATTGGAGATTCATTTAACATATCTCCAAACTGCAATTAATGATAAGAAGAACTCGATTATTTCTATAGATACAATCATATATAAATCTAGAACTAGAAGTAAACTATCATAAAATGCGTCAAAAATTTCCTAAATAGAACACATATCAATCTACAGTTTGGGTCATCATTATGAATGACCTTCTTCCAACCATCCTGGAAAAAATTTTCATACTCCAAAACATCTTTTGCTGACATTGTTACACATGATTTTGGTCATCTTGGTGATGTGTTGACAATAGTGTACTCAGGCTCTCAACAAGAACTTTCTCCTGAGAAAAGTGGCATTTATCTCCTACCAAAAAACATATTTTCAAGGTGATTTTGCAGGCTACATATGCCCTAGGGTGTGATAATGACCCATTCTCATAGACCACCTTCATATAGGATGCGAACTTCTCACAGGTTGCTCTATACAGAGGGTGCAAACTTGTTTTTGAACTTGGAAAAGAGAAAAAGTCTTTAGGGTTATAGAAAGGAATTTTCTAGAGAATTAGTTGGCATTCGTATGGTTTCCATTTTACTAGCTTCTCTGATTTGGTGGAATCATTCTCATCCATGTAATCATCTCACCCTCTCCTATATATTGAAAGGATTCTCATGGAAAAGGTTAAGCAAGATTAATTGAAGAATTGGTGAAGGAATTGTGTGAAGAATCCGGCTTGGACAGAGGCTTGAAGGCTCTAGTTGGTCTATCAAGAGGAATTGGATCTTCTTCATGCAAGTATAGAGAAAGTGTGTGAGTTGGAACCAAGAGTCACCAAAAGGAATCTTGCGACATCAAGGCGATCAGGTTGTATCTTCTACTTTCGATTAAGATGATACAGTGGCATGTCATTTTCCCATAAATTCATTCTTACTTTATTGTGTAATTCCTTGATCATACGCATAAGTTGACGATTGAATACATTTTTCTATCTTCACTTTGGTTGGTTTGTGTTGTCTTTGTCTTGACCTCACAAGAGCACCGAAGTGAAGCGGGAGAAATAGAGACCTAAGGAAGCGATTCAAAGGTATGCCACTTATTCCTCCTTACTAGCTAATTCAAAGGTTGTAACTTAGGGAAAGTGTCATGTCCTGTCATGTTTTGTTCTAGATCCAGGTGGATCTAGGGAGATCTGTTAGTGTCTGCACCTACTGATTAGTCCGATAACAAAATTAGTGACTCCACTGGGGATACAACCCATTTTTTAGTGGTTTTTGGTGTTTTCCCTTGGCCATTTTCTCTTGCCTTACCTTTCTTCATTTCTATCAATCTCTAAGTCTTCGGGAAAATCTGACAGATTCCCTGGGTCCAGAAGTTCCTTCAATTTTTTTGTCTTTTTCCAAAATTTTACCTAGTCTCAGGCCTTCTTGTACTGAACCCCTCAGTGGCCTGCGAGAACCCCTTGAGTTCGCACCCTTCCTTTCATTCCAGTGCGAGGTTCTCACACCCTGCTTGTAACCAACGTGTGAGAATGACCCATTCTCGCACCGTACAAAACTGATATCCTGCAAACTCATTTTTAAAAAATTCTGGATTTAAGGTTTTGGTATGCTCAGATGACCAGATCTGTATAAGTGTATGAAAAGAACTTCTTGGACCACTGGTTGATTGGTTCGTGACTTCGGATTTTGTGCACAATCAGTCTTCGAAAATCAAAAGCTCTTCTTGTCCATCTTTTTCTCAACTCTCATCTCTTGACTTTTCTTAGCAAGGATATAATCTCTGATCCTGGAATCAGAGTACTTGTTTGGTTAGGAGCCAGTGATCAGTTTGAAAGTTGGGATTGTTTGTCTTTCTCATTTGCTCATTATTTGTAAAATCATTGTTCTCATGCAATTGAAAATACTAGTCTTGTCTGCTTGTCATTTTTGTCTCCATTGAAATATTGGTTTGGGTTTTGTTTATTGCTTATTCGTTAGTTATTGGTTTTCCTTTGTTTCACCACCATGGTGGTTCTTTTTGAAAAGTAAAAAATATTTTTCTTTTTAAAAGCATTTTCATTTTGAAAATATTGGAAATCAATTGTTGAAATAGAAAAAATAGAGAATTGTCATTGTCATGTGATTCGTTGAAGATTTCATTTTAAAGAAGATTGCATATCGTAGTTCAATATTGTTCTGAGAAAACTTATTTTTCCCTCCTGTACATAGGATTCATCGAATGGAAATTGATATATTTCATTCCTATCTTTTCATTGTTGGGTCAAAGTCTCACATAACATCGGTTTCATCTCTGTTTCTTTTGAGTAACAACAACCCTTAATAATATTGCACAATTTTAAATTTTAACTAGTAACTCTTTTCTAGGACTCTATTACACCAACAATTAGCTAGGCTAGAGCTTTGGAATAGGTAGAGAGATACACTCTCCAAAACACAAAACACACAATAGCATTTTGTGTTAAGGAGTGTCAAATTCCATTTACAACATTTTGTCCTAGGAAGCCCTTCTCACACAAGGGTCAAACCCAAGGTCACATTGATATTGAAAGAGTTACTCACCCTGCTTCATTGATATCGGTGTAGAGATTGCACGTATTACGAGGGTCACTTGGAGGTATACCCATAATGATGAGTGGAAGCCTCTTGAGCTAATTTTAAGCTAGATACCCTACCCTTGCATGTGGATCAGACTGTCGACTGTCCCCCCAGGCTTTATTGTTGTCGGTGGTAACCTTAGTGACCTATCTTCTTAGGGTCTTACATAAGGTGACTGTGAAGGGGCAAGTATTGACGGTACCTGGAATCGACGCTGACCAAACTCACTCGGACTCCTTGGAGGGTATACCCACAAAAATGTGTGGAATATTACACCAAGGTGTAGGTCCGTTAAGCAGGTCGTCAGCGTAACTTTTCCACCCTAGCCTATCCCCTTCTCGTCTCGTTGTTGCGACATTGGATTTCATCACCAACTAGTAACTTCAGAATTAAAAGGTCTTGTTTTCTTGGTGTTGTTTCCTAGAATTTTTACTAGCGCATGCTATTTGTTTACCCAAGTTAACCACATGATTTTCTTCATAAGTTTGTAACTCATTCACAATAGACCCTCCACATCATTCACATAGAATGCAGGGCTTACCCCCAGAAAATCTGGAAGGTTCTCAACCCTTGCCTACAAGCTCACCAGAGGTCTCTCCTCAACAAAGTGAAGTCCAAGACATCACCACTCCTCAAGTGGAAATAACTGACTCTCTAGAATGGTTTCGGATCACCAATTCTCGAGAGGACTTTCAACTTCGCCCCGATTCTGAGATACATATTATGTGAGTGAATTCTTCCAGAGATTTAGTTGTTTTGTTTTCTAGATCACCGACTGGACCTTTTCCAAGACCCGAGGGCCAAGACCCTTTTTGGACTACTGTCATTTTTAGACGGGATATCTTTGGTTCAAGAGCAGGCGTTGATATCACCGTCTCATCTACATTCCCTGAAACTTTTGACCCAAATGCAATATCTTTTACTACTTCTTATTATTTTTCTGGTACAGAAGCTCCACGAGCTGACCACATCTTGACCGTCCCTTTACAAATGGTCCATTACACATATACTACGAGTATTCACACCAAGATTACAATGGCTAGTCAAGCCCCCATTGTCACACCGCTCTCTCCCAGTGTCACCCTGACACTTCCACCTGAATACCATGCATTGAATGCTTCTATTCCCACTCCTATGCAAGCCCCATCCAGAACTCCTGGTGGTCCCTCTTCTTCTGGGCACTCTCCTCCTGGTTTCATTATGACACTTCCTCAACCCTCTTTCGGAGGACCTTTTCCATCCTCTATCGGTGGCACCAATCCTAGTGGTGCCATTTCGTCATTCACACCAAATTACCAGATTCCTGTTGGTGGACAATCTCACCAAGGAGGTTTGACTCAACCCCCTCTTGTAGAGAAAATTCATATTGGATCACAAATCCCAATTGGAGCACAACCCTCAATTGGGACTCAACCCTTGATTGGAGGAAAACCACCACCGACCCCACCCTATGGACAAAACATACCTCCATCCTTGGACTAGTATTGGAACCATATGATACAACATAATCCTCAATCGACTAGGGGGAAACAAGTTCCGACTACATCTGTTATACCCCCTAATATAGGCCAACCATATCCAAGTACATCCAATCCTATTTGGGTCTTCAATGCTCAAACTCACACCCCAGTTCAAGGGTACAATCCCATGAGCTACTTTCCTCCACAACAATCACCGAATCTGCCTGGGTCTTCACATTATATGCAAACTGCTTATGGTCCCACTGGTTTTCCAATGGGACTACATCCCCAAAGCCACTAGTACTCGCATGTGAATAGATAGTTACCCTTCTTGGCCACTTTGGACCTCCTGGATCTGTCGAGGATTTTAAATGATCCAATCCATCACTCTCCCCAATGGCCCTCTATACCAACCAAGTTACCATCTGACATCCCTAAATTCGATGGAAAAGCGGGAGAGGACCTAAATAATCATGTGATGACTTTTCACCTCTGGTGCTCAACCAACTCCTTGATGGATGGCTCTATTCGTTTATGTCTTTTTCAATGAACTCTCACAGGTTTTGTCGCGAAGTAGTATATAGAATTACCACGAGGTTTCTTCACTGACTTCAATTCCCTAGCTATCGTTTTCCTCACCCACTACCAGTTACCGATCCATAATGAAATGGGGACTGAGATTTTCAGTTCTTTCAAACAAAAAAAATCCACTCATATATCTGATCACATTCATGAGTGGCGACGGAGATGACGTGTCTTCAAACTCGAACTTCCCGATCAGTTGTTGAAAGAATGGTTCACAAAATAATTTGTGAAGGACATCAGTCATGACATCGCCATGGGTGGAGTTGTCATGGATGAACAGGCCATAAGTCGTGCTCAATACCTTGAACTCGTTTACTCACAAATGGGTTCTCTTTATGACTTACTCCCTGATGCACCTTGTCCTTCCACTTCCACTACTCCAACTACTCCAGCTGCTTCTCATGCAGCCGACGGTGTCATTGGCACTTTCCATGCCCAACCACATTCCGCCTTGAGAAACAACCTTAAACCCGCTTCTTCTAATGTTCAAAATTCTCTATCTCCTACCCCTCCCACCAGCAAGACTTCTGAGGTAAATGAGGTTCAATCTACCCCAGCCAGTAGAAACAAATCTAGAAAGGGAAAGGGTGAGAATAAGGAGGACAAAAATACTTCACAAGTAGAGAAAACCAAAACTCCACCTGTTAACGATATGGATAAGCGCAAACCTCGATACCCTTGTCTTATCTGTGGTGATGATCACTACACGAAAGATTGTCCACGACATGCCAAGGTTACTAAGTTCCCTCAAGTGGCCCCAAAACCACCCACTCCAGTCGTTTTGTCCCAACCCTTCCCCTCTCAACAACAGGCCCAATTGGTCATTCATGACCAACCTTCCCCTTCTACTACGTCCTATGTATTAATGTGTATTGGTGATTCAAGGAAGAATGACATCGCACTTACCACTCGAGCCAAAAATTATTCTCCCTCTAAAGAGAAGGTTGATGATATACCTCCTTCATTGGTCCAACCATCTCCCACGACTGCACTAACCAATAGTCCTCTTCATCTCGAATGACTTAGCCTTGACACATTTCTTCTCCCCCATCCAAAGGGTGTGGTTCAGAAATCGGCTTTCAATCCTCATGCTCATGCTGCCCAGAACTACAACACTATTGAAAATCTGGCCTAAGCACCTTCCACGATGTCATCCCTCGAAGTCCTTCAAAGTTGTCCCACACAATGGAAGGCACTATTGAAAGCTATCGATGGAATCGACCTGACAGATACGAATTTAATAATTTTTTACTTGGAATATCACATTCCAAGGTTAGTCCCTCAGCTTGCATTCCAAATCCAAGTGATTGTCTCTGACAAAAATATTTGTAGAATCGTTATGGACGAGGGTACCTTAATGTGTGTCATGTATGTTACCTGCTGGAAAGCCATCTACTCTCCCTCTTTGACTAAATCCCATAAAACACTCAAAGAATTCAATGGATCTGGTTTTAAGGCTTACGATGTCCTTCCTTCGTTGCCAATCATGCTAGAAGGCAAAACAGTACAAGTCAAAGTGGAAGTCTTTGATGCTCCATAGCTAGATTGATTCCATGCATGTAGTTGTGTCGACTCAATTTCCTGTTGTACATTTCCCACATCAAGGAAAGGCAATCATCGTTGACCAATTAGCCTTCTTTAACTCAGATATGCATACTAGAAACATATCGTTCATCGCTAAAACCCCACCGTGTTATGAGAACATCGGTATAGGTCTTCTCAAAGACTCTTCATTAATGGGTACCTTCCCCATTCCACCACCCGATGTTCCACACTCATTTGTCGCATCAATCAACATGATCTCCACCTTGATTCACAGAACCCCTGTGTCTCATGACACATGGACGGTACCTGAACGTGGCGATCATCTTCGTTACAACGACAAAATTCCTTTGAGTTCGGTCGAATATGCCTATCAAGAAATTCAATCGCCAACCCCTTATACCCCCTCTCTTGGTGAGTTATCTCCAGATCCTTTCCACGTCATTCATCCCATAAATGAGATGATTGTGTCTATCATGGAAGACCCCTTGGAACGATGGACATCACCGTTCCATCCTCTTCCTAGAACAACACACCATTGAGAGATACCAGTGGACCTCGACCCCGTTGACCATTTTCATGATTTCAACCATTCTCGAGTTTACACACAATGTGTTTTCCAAAGGGAACTTAAGCAATATCTCACCCACTATTCCCCTCGACATATCCATCAAACTTGGAATTGTCGAAAATGTGCATATCGGAGCTTCGTGTTCCCTTAATGAAATCGTCATCTACAAGTCACTTTTCAAATAATTTCGTCACGTCTTCTCCTGGAGCTATGAAGCAATGCTAGGTATCGAACCCGACATTGTGATACATGAGATCAAGACATACCTAGACGCTAAACCTGTCCGGCAATGCCTTCGTCTATTTCAACCATGTAAAGTGGCTGCTATCAAGCTTGAAGTCGAGAAAATTCTCAAAATTGGCTTTATTTACCCAGTGGCCCTCACTAACTGGGTTTCCAATCTTGTCCTGATCGACAAGAAACAAGGCACAAACCATGCATGCATTGATTATAGGGATATTAACAAAGCTTGTCCTAAAGAAAATTTTCCTACCCTGTTTGTCGATCAAATTGTTGACAATTTCACCGGAAGTGAAATCTTCTCTTTGATGGATAGTTTCCTCGGATATAATCAAATCAATATTGTTCTCAAGGATCAACACAAGACTGTTTTTATTTGTCCTTGGGTCACTTTTGCCTATTGGAAACTTCCTTTCGGTCTCAAGAATGATGGCAAAACTTTTCAGTGTGCTATGTCTTATGCCTTCCATGATATCAATCACATCGTGCAACCATATATCAATGACTTATCCACTCATTCCATGCACCGAGTCGATCATCCAATCCACCTCCGAGCCATTTTCCTCCACTGTCAGTTTTACCATATACGCTTGAATCCTCACAAATGCATTTTCTGTGTAGAATCCGACCGACTTCTAGGATTTATTGTTTCACGTCAAGGGATCAAGGTAGATCCTTTAAAGGTCGAGGAAATTCTCAATCTCCCTCCTTGTAACGACCCTGCTTAAATAGATGTATAAGATTATTAATTGTAATTAATTTAATAATCTAACTGTCCTAAAAGTTAGCTAAACAATAATTATTTCTTAAATAACTTTAACTAATTAATTATTATTAATTACTTGTTCATGATTGTCAAGGATTAATTAAGTATTAATTAAATCATTAATTAATTAAGTAAAGAAATAAAAGGGGGTTAATAAATTATATTGTTAAAAAGGTTACGTACACGGAAAGGGATAAGATATTAATTATGGAAGAATAAAATAATAAATGAAAGGATAAGGGGCATTAACTATGCGTAGGTAAGGAAGTAAATGCAAGAGGCAGTGAAGGAAGGATATGGAGGGGAAGGAGGTTTACGAAGGAAAATCATTTTTTTTTCTACGGGATTATTTTTTTTCTTGGAGGTTTCTCTTGGATTGCAGAGAGGGGAGTTGAGTTTTGTAGTTGGATTGGATCAGTACAGGCACCAGTTTGTTGGAGGTTTTGGGCACGGGGGTCAGAATATCCATATGGTATCCTGGAGCTAGGTAGTTGTCCTAGTTGACAAGGAGGATAGTAGGTTTGGACAGTGTTGGTCAGTGCATCAGGCAGCAAGAAGGCAACAACAAGGAAGCAAGGCGATAAAAATTAGCATCAGAAACAGGTAAATTGTTTGTGAAATGGCTAATTTATTTTTATGCTGTAGTTAAATGTTAAATGTTAAATTCTTCTGAAATTTATATGCTTATTTGAAGTTAATGAATTATTTACGCACTCAGAAATTCTATGTTAGACGTTTTATGCGTAATTGTAAGGATTTTTACTAGGCTTGTTGATTTATTTTCTTTCTGGCCACTACATATGGTATCAGAGATTTTGTTTGAAATTTGGGCTTGAGGGGCAAAGATCCAAGCTCTAGCTCCGCCTAACCTGCAAACCAAACAAAAAAAATTTAACACAAATATAAATATAAAAGAAATATATATTGAAAATGTAAAAACAAATTTACCAAAGTAAAACATGTGAAATATGAATACAACTAGGGTTGTTACATTTATATAGGATTAATGAGAGGGTCCCAGTATCTATGCATATACTTGGATAAAGAATGTTTCGGTTGTTGCGTTTAATGTTCATCTTATGTAAATAACATGCGTATGCAGATCGGTTCCAGGGTGAGCGAGTATACATATGTATATGTTTGTTTGAAAATACATGTGTTTTGCACAAAATTGAAATAACTCAATTTGACCAAAAATAAATCAAAATTATATTATGCCAAATTGGGTTTATATTATGAGAAAGTATTTCTAGACTTTCGTCTAGCAAGACAATTAGATAATGCCATTTTTCCATAAAACCTCAGCTATCCATTTTCTCAGTCTAACCTTCGTCATACATTTTTGTTCTTCATCCATAATTTGTAGCTCGAAAGGGTTACTGTATCCCTGTTCCGAGTCGTAGTCGATGTCGGCATCGTCCAACATTAGGGGATTCTCCAATGAGCCAAGAACGAAGCAGTTAATACTATCTTTAAAGAGAAAAGAACATTCTAAAAGTAGTACTATGTGCATTCACTTTCATTACCAATTCCACTGCTGTACTAACAATATGAAAAATTGAAATCCCTAAAAGGTGAACTGTAACATAACACAATGCGCAAGATCAAACTGCTGAAACCAAACATGTTAGAGAACCCAATACGAATGAGACTGCTAAACCTTAATCCAACAAAAAAACCAATACACCATGAGTGCAAACAAAACTAAAATTGATCACAAAACCTGCCACTGTATTTGTTGTTCAAAACCTGTCATTTAATGCTTACATATTGTCCTATTCAATAATGCATACCCAAACATAAGGCAATAGAAAACCCTGAAACTTATGGAATTTCATAACTAAACCCTCAAAACCATGGAGAAATAAAAAACCTTCAAAACCCTAGAGAAGAAAAGGCCTCAAAATCCTAGACAACTAGAATCCTTAAATGCAAAGACACCAGAGCATTAAAAAAAAAAATAACTCACCACTAGTAAAGGAATCAGGTTCTGGTAAGAGGTGCTCCCAGACTTCTCTACATAGAGGTGAATGGATCTCTTCATCATGGTATTTTTCCCCTTAAGAATGATCAAATCCGGCCTCAACCTGGAATGAATGTTCTGCAACTGCTTCGATTCCACATTGTCTGCAATGCAGACTAGCACCTGCGAGTACTGCTCTAGCAAATCACATATTTTCTTGTCATATACAACCTTATTCTTGGCCTTGGTTCCCTTGAACCCCATTTTCGTCCCCGACGGAATCCTGTTCCAGGAAACCTAAACAGTCAACACATAAGTTACCACCGCAACACGCTAACCATCTACGCCACAGTCCGCACAAGCACCAAGCCTCTTCATTCAACATGTCTCTGCAATAAAAATGTCCAGCCAAATCCACAAGTAAGCACTTACCACAAGTCATACACAAAGCACCAAATCCCAACGATCAAATGACAAGCCACCGAAGAAAAATCTTAATGCACAACGTGTCTCTACACTAATAGAAACAACAACCTCGCTGTTGCTAGAAAAGAACATCTGTAAGTAATTTTTTTCCATCCAATATTGAAAATATCTGACCTAGAGAGTCTTAATCTCATCGCCCGATTGCTGCTCACCATGGAATCATTGATGTTGCATCGCCATCCATTGTTGTTGATGTTGCTGCTGGGGAGGTTCTGCATTTGAACCCAGTAGAGGCGTAGGGGGCGGACCGGCGTCGGGGGTCGGCTGCATCATCATCTTTAGATAAAAACCCTAAACCCACAAAGCACTAAGACCACTTGTTCTCGGTGATTGGATTTCCCAAAACATAAAATATGGCGTTCTCAGGAGTAGATTGGATTTAGCTGTGTTGATCGATGTTCTTAGGAAACCTCCCTCCCTATCGAGGGGAATATATTTTGACAGTAGAAACATCAGAGTGTTGAAAATACACCAGGCTCATACAGAGTAGTTTGCTGCGAAGTAAAAATCAAAAACTATTACAAGCCAGCGCCACTGCCAGGCACAAAGCCATGACCAGACCAGCACCAGCGCACACGAGGCCATGAAGAGGAGTCTCGAAAGGGATGAGCACCTAGGGGAGGGGGCATGTGGGCCTCATGCAAGGACCCACGATGCCATTTTCATATATATAAAGTATTTCACGAGTAATTTTTTTATATTTTTTTTTAAATTTTAATTGTTTAAAATTAATTGTTTAATTTTATTTTTTTTTATG
>JZKD02S1620438.1:322737-339148 GCA_000966675.3 Picea glauca
GATTATTTCCTCTACCTCACAGCCTCCAATTACACCATCGCTATGGTTCTCATCCAAGAGGATGATTCTCATGACGAACATGTTATCTATTACTTGAGTTGTAATCTAACACCTACTAAAACCAAGTATTTACATGTCAAAAAACGTGCCTTGGAAGCCATCCAAGCAGTTCAACGTTTCCAGCACTATATCCTCTCTCGCAAGACTACAGTAATTTCTAACTGCAACCCTATGAAACACATTCTCACACGTCAATTTCTAAAGGGAAAATACTCCAAATGGATCGTGATACTCCAGGAGTTTGACATGTAATTCGAATGAGATAAGTCCAAGAAGTCCTTAGTGTTTACCGAGTTGATATGCGACTTTCCCTACTCTGAAATGGAAAATGTAGTAGTCGATCATTACTGATGAATCCCTTTTCCTAATTAGTTCCGATAATCTTTGGTATGGCGATATCATCATATATCTCCAAACCCAAAATTTCTGGCCCAATTTGTCCAGTACTGACCCATGTCGAATACACTACCAAGCCCATCAATATATTATCCTCAGGGATACTCTTTATCATCGTGGGATTGACTCAGTTTTTTGACACTGCCTCGTGTTCGATGAAGCTGAGAAAACCTTAAATGACTGCCATTCTAGAGCCTATGGTGGTCATATGTCTGGGTATGCTACTGCCTAGAAGATCTTATGAGCAAGGTATTTTTGGCCTTCTTTATTTAATGATTGCATAATATCCGTCTAAAAATTCCACACTTGCCAGACCTATAATCATAAGATACAGTCACATCCTGCTCCTCTTCACCCTGTGGTCTTCGTTGGTCCCTTTGAGAAATGGGGTATCGATTTCATGACATGTCACCCCCACTCGGTCGGGGGGCATGGATACATTATTGAAGTTGTAGATTATTTTACTAAATGGGCCGAGGCGATGCCAACGTTTGACAAGACTGGAAAGACCACAACATTATTCATTTTCAATCACATCATAGCTCGTTTTTGTGTTCCTCAGGCTATCATCACCGATCACAGTAGCCACTTTAGAAACTTCATGATGTCCAAACTCACTGAAAAGTTGAGTCTTCGCCATGAAAAATCAATGCCCTATTACCCACAAGCCAACGATGAAGTCAAAGCAATTAATAAAGTTTTCATAACCATGCTTCGACGAATGATAGGGATTCACAAAACAAGTTGGCACACAATGTTGTTTTCAACATTGTTGGCTTACCGGATGTCCGTTAAGTCCGCTACTGATCTTACACCTTTTCGGTTAGTCTATGGTCTAGAAGCCATCCTCCCGATTGAATGTGAGATAACCTCCTTAAAACTAGCCATCGAACTCCTACCAAACACTTCTGCCGAAGAAGAACGTCTATTGTATCTCATGCGATTAGATGAAACTCGACGTGATGCTACCCTAGTCATAGAAGTCCAAAAGAAATGTGTCAAGGCCGAATACGACAAACATGTCAAGCCTCACATTTTCTCTGAAGGAGATCTGGTTCTCCCCTACGAACAAGATCGATATATGCTAGGAGCTAGAAAATTGAAAGCCATGCGGTCAGGTCCTTATATCATTAGATGAGTTTTGGAGAAAGGAGCTTATGGGATTAGTAGATTACGACGATATCCCTTTGAGTGAACCCATAAATGTGTTGTACTTAAATAATTACTATGCATAAGATCACCTGTGCACGAGTACTTGTATTTTATTGTATCATACTTCTTGTGTGTTATTGTAGTATGTTTTTTTCGTTATCTGGTCTCTGCCCTTATGTGACGTTGTGCTTGATTTCCATATGTCCAAGTCTTTGCTACCCCACATTGGCTTCATTGATGGTGTTAGTCGTAGTACTCAGAACCTTCCTTCTACTGCGTGGGAAATTTACAGCCCTACAAACGAACTTATCACTCTATGAGGTGTGTGCTTCAGTTGTGCGACCAACAATATTGCAGAGTATAATGTCGTTATCGAATTTTTGATTGATTCTATCTCGCTCGGTATCCGTCACTTGGTTGTGCGACTCGATTTTTAGCTCATAGTACTATAGTTAAGAAATGTCTATGTTATTCGAAGTCCTACTTTGTTACGGGTATATTTGCGAATTTGCCTCTTAGAACGTTATTTTGATTATATTGAGTATCAACATATTACTAGATGTCTAAATACATTAACTGATGCATTAGCTAAATATGTATTAGACAGACATTTGGTTCATTTATAAATCAATCACATCACAAGTATCACACAACACAAGATAAGCCGACAGAAACCATATGTATATATAATGATAAAAAAAGTTTGTTACAAAAAACGTTTTGTCCAAGGGCCAAAATTTCAAAACCTAAAGCTCATAGCTTCTACAAAGTGATGTCATGGATGACATTCATAGTAACACATGACTGTCTAGGAAACCATACAAAGAAATCGACCAATAGACTCTGACACCCCCACCGTATGACACTGATAACGTCGTGGGACCTCTCCAAGAGGCATGTCTAGAATGTCTGCAGTCAAACCCTCTAATTTTTGTTCCACTGCCTCATAATATTTAGCATCCTATCATGGAACTGGAGCCACATATCCTCGTCGTTGAATAGGAGAAGTACCCAGAGGTCGATAAGGCCCCACGTTTGTGTCATCAAAAAATAATTTTTGTAATTAGACCTTGGATGAACATAAAAAAAATTGCATATGATAAAATTCACAAAAACATTTAAAAAGTAAAAAATGTGTGCTTCTTACCGAGATCCCCCCACTGAGCACGCTCAAGTAGGGCCAAGTTTGGATCCCCTCGAAAGTCCAACCCAGCATAGGCATAATCATCGACCATCAACATCTATGGTCACAACCAGTCAAAGAAGCAATCATTGTATTTGACGATTGGTCCAGACACATCTCAGGCCATGAGGTTACGCCACCTCAGAATCCTTAGATCCTCTGGAGCCGGTAAACCCCACTCAACCTGCAACCTCAGCAAGGGCACCCTCTCAAGAAATAAGAACAACAACAATGACCCGTACCCGAATTTCTTCAGGTCGCCTCTCCTGCATTTAGTCAACTGCCTCTTCATGCTACGAAGGACTGCATCTAACCAGTTAAAAACCTGAGCCTCAGTACACTCTATGGCATACTGAAATTAGCTCTAAAGAGCCATGTGTGGAGTAGTGCTCCAACCCATATGATCAATGGTGAACAAAATAGTGCGAAGGCTCAAATCTTGGACCCCCAAAATGGCCACTTTTCCTTTGCTCCTTTCCACCTCTGGAACACAGTACTGATGACAATACTCACTCATAGGCATCCCACCTCCTCGGCTACCAATCAAGCTAGCGTGGTACCCACACCATGACAATCTTGTTAGGAAGTAAATTTCCTCAATATCCAAGGACAATGTGTGGACTCCTACGTGGAATACTTGTTGTTCCACGTCCCACATATGAACGAGGTACTCAAAAAGCCTGACTTGGGCCCTCATACCCGACATCCAAAATAATTTTAGGAGACCATAGTCTTGCAAAGCGACAATGGTTCCTGGGTTATTCCCGATAATACCATCATCTTCTTCATGCTCTCTTTCACACCATTCTAAAACCATGGTGATAGCCAAATTCTTGCACAAGAACCATAAGAAGAAGGTCGGCAACTCTCTTTAATCCTTGGTAAATTTTTCATTGGGCAAACATCAAACAAAATTTTCATTTTGTGGTTCTCACAGGTGCCCCTTTGGCACAATGCGAGGCTCTTACAGGTGCCTTTAGGGCCACCTGTGAGAATCATGCATTCTCACAGGTGCCCCTTTGGCACAGTGCGAGGCTCTCATAGGTGCCTTTGGGGCCACCTGTGAGAATCATGCATTCTCACAGGTCCCGTGTGGCTAGCCTGCGAGAATGACTGAGCACAAATTTGAGTCCTAAAACAAGCTCAAAAACTTGAAATCTGCCAATGAAAATTAAAAATTGAACGATGAAAAGATAGAAGACAAGGAGCTTACCTCACTTCTGGAGACGGTTTGCCAAATGGTTGCTCGTATCTTCCATAATCGAGCGCCGAAATTCAAGGGCAAAAGAGGGGTTTTGGGCTAAAAACTTGGCAAAGTTACAATGACTATGGTAAAAGATCTTTTACCCACTTATATTTACTTTTTTACCATTTTTATTGGTTTTTATAATTGTTTTATTTATCAAACCTAGTGCCTAATACCCCTATGAGTGTGACTTTTTGCAGACATGATGACGTCGATGTCCATATGCAGAGATACAAATATTTTTATCTTTTTCATCGCATGTTTAAGTTGTTTTTTATGGTTTTTGCACAAAACCTCTTTCTTGGTCTTTGTCAGTTCTCATGCTCAAAAATCCATGAGAACGTAATTGAGCACTCTTTTATCACTTTTTTGGGCTCAACAAGGTTATACGAAAAATGAACCCCTTGGATTCCTCTTTAAGCTCTTTCCAGGCTCTCTAAACATGAAAAGATTGTCGAGCAATCTTGCTATTTTCACGCTCGTTAAAGTATTTGAAGAAATAATATATTGGGCAATAATTTATCTCTTTTTCGGTCTCATCAGACTATTTTATGAAAAATGAACTAAGAGAGTTCTCTTTTGAGTATTTTTCTAGACTCTATAATCATGAAAAACCTTTGATTTTTCTATCTTTGGACTCACTAAACAAACATCGAAAGGCCCATCATGGGACTGAACCACTCCTTCCTAGGGTTTGTTAAACATACTCTGAGGGACTCATCCAAAGGATGAGCTAACATCAACAAGCATATGTTATCCTCCTCAAACTTGCGTAAAAATAAAGAGGTACTCACTAAAAATGGTGGGAGAAACTTTGGGAAAGGGATATGTTTTTGTATTCATATTATTGGCAGTAAGTGTCGCTCTTGAACATGACACCCCCTTATTCATTATCTAAAGCCAGTTTGGGAAATCCATTTGTCTCTCATTTGACTTGCTACAAGGTCATGTCCTGAGTTGTCTTTGAGTCAGTGCTGCCAAATCATTGGTCGTGTCATTCATAAGTTCAAGAGTCATCCAAAACCTCTATTGAGTCGGCCATATGCAATTGTTCACTCTATCCGTGTCAGCCTTCCCTGTGTCCAGTTCAACTTACATCATACTCTGTTTCACCTTCAAAATCTGTTACTCATTTCATGTCATTGATGGGGGATACATCAAGGCCCTCCTGTGATGAGTTTTGTTCCATCAACTCTAGCTCGTTATCCGAAAACAAGACTTAGAAATTATTTGGTACCCTGGAACTTGCATGCCTCAATGGTAGGTTTCCTCGCTTTCAACAGTGAGTTTTCATCATTGACCCCTGATCCGGAGATTCCATCGAATGTTCACCCTTAACTCATTTATTCACATTCGATGGATTGTACTAGTTTACCTTGGGAGTCATTGACATTAATGGTGATTTCCATCGCACTTGTTAATGGTTTCATCAATGGATGGTAATCAAGTGGTTTCTACCATGTTCGACTTCAGCACATGTAATCACATGGTTATATTTGTACTTTCAGGTGACGGGATTGAAGACCCTCGGTCTCATCTCTTAGATGCAGGTTGCGATGGAATATGTATAATTTGTTGACACATAGATCCACTTTGTGTGTCTCATGGCTATGTTATCTTAATTTGAATCTTCTTGCATGGATCCACAGTGTATTCTTTGTGGCTATGTGATATTTTGATGGCATGGATCCACGGTGTATGATTGGTGGCCATGACCTATCTTTATGATGTCATCTTTCCATGATCTGAGTATGGGAATGCCTGCCTCAAAACTAGTATGATATTCTGCAGATGCTTGGGTGTTTGCAGGTTTCCAATTAGGTGCGCTCCTAGTTTTCGACACACACACGCAGTTTACAAAGTATTTCGGTTGTCACTGATTCCGGCCTCATACTTTGGGGGGCATTTTGTTACACATGATTTTTTTCATCTTGGTGATGTATTGAAAATAGTGTACTCAGGCTCTCAACAAGAACTTTATCCTGAGAAAAGTGGCATTTATCTCCTTCCAGAAAACATATTTTCAACGTGATTTTGTAGGCTACATATGGCCTAGGGCACGAGAATGACCCATTCTCGTAGGCCATCTTCATCTAGGGTGCGCACTTCTCACAGGTTGCTCTATACATAGGATGTGAACTTATTTTTGAACTTGGAAAAGAGAAGAAGTCTCGAGGGTTCTAGAAAGGAATCTTCTAGAGAATGAGTTGGCATTCTTATGCTTGTCATTTTACTGGCTTCTCTGATTTGGTGGGATCATTCTCATCCATGTAACCATCTCACCCTCTCCTATATATTGAAAGGATTCTCATGGAAAAGGTTAAGCAAGATTAATTGAAGAATTGGTGAAGGAATTATGTGAAGAATCTGACTTGGACAGAGGCTTGAAGGCTCTAGCTGGTCTATAAAGAGGAATTGGATCTTCTTCATGCAAGTACAGAGAAAGTGTGTGCATTGGAATCAAGAGTCACTAAAAGGAAGCTTGCGACATCAAGGCGATCAGGTTGTATCTTCTACTTTTGATTAAGATGATACAACGACATGTCCTTTTCCCATAAAGTCATTCTTACTTTATTGTGTAATTCCTTGATCATACGCATAAGTTGACGATTGAATACATTTTTCTATCTTCATTTTGGTTGGTTTGTGTTGTCTTGGTCTTGACCTCACAAGAACACCAGAGCGAAGAGAGAGAAATAGAGACCTAAGGAAGCGATACAAAGGTATGTCACGTGTTCCTCCTTACTAGCTAATTCAATGGTCATAACTTAGAGAAAGAGTCATGTCTTGTCATGTTTTGTTCTAGATCCAGGTGGATCTAGGGAGATCTGTTAGTATCTGCACCTACTGATTAGTCCTATAACAGACATTGTATCTAACTCTGCATCTATTTTATAAACAAATGTAGCCCAGGAATTGGCTTATGCTTGCTAACGGTTCATGCCAAAATCAACACCATAAAAAATTGCTTCCAAATTTTCCCTGATTGCATTCTTGTCCTCTTTTCCAACCTCCGATGTAGCCTACAACTTTTAAAGTGAAGCAAATGCCCCTGTTGGGTGAGGTACTAAAGGTTGTGGAGGCCTTGACAATGTCGCACTTCGATATGCCCCTTTGCGATCATATGTACATCCTTTACCAGTTCCATAATATTTGGACGATAGACTAGTATAATCAGGGTGCATGTGCAAGAAAAACTTTGCAAAATAGTCCGTAACCTCATCGTTTCACGAAAATTTCCCATATGCCGCCAAAATTTTGTTATACAGATGTCCTGCAAAGTCGGGGTGCTTAAAATATTTCACCTTCAACATCTTCCGCTTTGGGCCCTCTTTGAAATTGAACATGGAAATGGTTTCTTCTTTTGAAACTCTATTTTTTACTCCCTCCCATTTATCAAGGCCCATCACCTTTAACTTTCACCCCCTCATTAGATCGACAAAACTGTCAGGGGTTGGCCCCATCTTTTGATATGCATCCATAAAATTTTCCAATGAATGCAAAACAATTTGCAACATTTGTTTGCTCTCCTGAGGGAGTTCCAAGGCCACCAAATCATTTTCCAACCTATTTTTAACATGTGAGCATTGCTCAAGTGTCATTGCTTCAATATTCCCTTCCTAGGGAAGTTCATCACCAACATCTAAAGGATAGGTGGACATAGATGTGTAATCTTTTGTTTCTTGATAATGCAACCTTCTAAATCCACCTTCACCCTCTACACTGACATTTGAATCTTCGTGAAAACTACTCTCTCTTTCATTGTCATCCCTTTCTCTAAATTGATTGTCTACACACACTTTTGAAAGAAACTTCAAGATTTAACCTCACATAAATTTAAATACAAAAAAATACAATAAAAATAAAGAAAATCAAAGAAAATTACCAGAAATATTCTCTTGTCCAGAGGTATTCCTTACATTCTCAGGTTTAGGAGTATCGATGTGCAACTTATATAAGAATGTTGCATCCATATCACTTGCTTGAGCAGGTTATGCAGTTGATCTATTCACAAACTCATTTGAAAATCTCCTCTTATGAGATTTTTGTTTCTCACTCGGAGTCTCAGTCAAGGAATGAGTTCTTGTTCTTCCTTCTTGGGATAACCTGGAGTGTTTTCGAGGAATGTTTGGAGAATCCTGTGTCAATATCTCTCCTCAATATCTATCCACAATGTAGAGTTTATCAATAAAAATGCAGAGATGTACCCAAGTTCAAGCAATTAAAAATGCAGAGATAAATCGAAGTTTTAATCAATCAAGCCACATAGGTACTCGCTCATTAGAAGGAAAAAATAAAAGACATTCATCCATGAATCAATAAACTCAAATATAAGTAAGGGGTCCATAGAAAACATGGAAAATTCTTATCATTCACTCATTATCCATGCACATAAAAGTAGGGGATTTGAATGTATAGGTCTTTAAACACCAAAGTGATGACCGTCGATTTGGCTCCTGGCCGACTACTCAGACACAAACTAATGACTAAAGGGATAAGTGACAAAAGATAGAACCACAATATTTTCATAATAATCAATAAAACCCACACACATAAGTCATTGAAATCATAATTTGGGTTCGCCAAGGGACTGTCATTCAAATCAGAGGTTTATCATTCACAATGCACATCAAAGACAAAGACACAAAGACTAAACATTCAGCCATGAATCAATCAACTAAAAGATAAGTAAGGGATAGACAGCAGGGAAAATTCTTATCCTTCACTCGTCATCCATGCAAAGAAAAATAGGTCATTTGAATCTATAAGTCTTTAAACACTGAAGTGA
Source organism: Picea glauca (assembly GCA_000966675.3). Lineage (NCBI taxonomy): Eukaryota > Viridiplantae > Streptophyta > Pinopsida > Pinales > Pinaceae > Picea > Picea glauca. The sequence continues at coordinate 331,564 of JZKD02S1620438.1, forward strand.
TGACCGTCGATTCAGCTCCTAACAGACTGCTCAGGAAAGGATTGATGACTAAAGGGATACTGGATAGAATATAAAACCACAATATTTTCATAATAATCAATAAAACCCACACAAAGAAGTCATTGAAATTAGAAGTTGGGTTCTCCAAGGGAAATCAATTCAGAAAAACAACAAGCAAGTGGATTCATTAAAAGTTCCCTGTGGTTGGATCCACTCAAAAAACGTATTAGAACATTTCTTTAAGATTCCTTAAAAGTTATCTATGGTTGGATCCACAAAGAGAACATATAGTGTAATGCATTAGAATCTCCGAAACAAATATTTTAATCTTCATAACCTCACTAGTACATATGAGCAAATTTGTGATGGTTTTTCTTTGATATTGCCACACTTATCTGTCACAATTTCCACGAAAGACGAGATTCTTTTTCGTCGCTATATCCATGATCCAAGTGTGCATGGAAACATCGAATAAATTAGCTCTCCACATATCACCACCTTCAATATCAGTTAACCCTATGCATCTTCACAATTATGATGAACTATCGTCGCAATAACAATGAAGAAATGTGGCAATTATGATGAACCTTCATCGCAATTGGGACGAAAAGTTACGCCAAACCAATAACTTACGATGCAGCTGTTGAACGTGCGATGAAAGTCCATCGCAACTTGCAATGAAAATCCATGGTAATATTGATGATGCAATATCTCAAAACCAAATTTATGATGCACATGATATATATGCGACGAATATTCGTGGCAAATTGTGACGAAGTTTTGTCGCTATAGCGACGGTTGTGGTAAAATACTAAAATATTTCCAACGAACTTGCGTCGATATTGCAATGATGACTTTAGGTTTTAAATTTTTTTTTTACATGAAATATGGTATACCATATTGTATGTCATATTACAATGTAATATGGTAATTCCATATTACATTGTAATATGGCATTACTATTACATTGTAATATTCTAATATTCTAATATATTGTAATATAGATATCCCCTACAAATAATCAAGGCACTAATCAACCAAATATTGTAAGCATGTGTTATCATGAAGTTGGATTAGAAGTAAGGATACCAATATAACAATATACACAAAGAATAATTTGGAATATTACTTTCAAAAAAACACATGGATTGCATGAGTGAGTCATTATGCAATTTATATTACACAATACTATGACAACACTTATAAGATTTAGGGATGATATCTTAAGACCATTTCTCAAACTTGTTTATTGTAGCCTTCTTGGAGTAACAACACAAAATTAGAAGGAGAAAGTATAGTTATAGCGTAGTGTTGTAGCAGAGTTACAGAAAGTGTTGCAGCAAAGTTATAGCGAGTTGCAGCAGAGTAATAGTGAGTAACAACAAGTGGAGTAACAACACAAAATTCAAAGGAGAAAGTACAATTACAACATAGTGTTGCAGCAAAGTTACAACATAGTTATAGTGAGTTGCGGCAGAGTTACAGAAAGTGTTGCAGCAGAGTTATAGCGAGTTGTAGCTGAGTAATAGTGAGTAACAACAAGTGAAGTAACAACACAAAATTCGAAGGAGAAAGTACAGTTACAACATAGTGTTGCAACAGAGTTACATCATAGTTATAGTGAGTTGCAGCAGAGTTACAGAAAGTGTTGCAACAGAGTTATAGCGAGTTGAAGAAGAGTAATAGTGAATAAAATCAAGTGGAGTAACAACACAAAATTCGAAGGAGAAAGTACAGTTACAACATAGTGTTGCAACAAAGTTACAACATAGTTTTAGTGAGTTGCAACAGAGTTATAGCAAGTTGCAGCAGAGTAATTTAATTGAACCAAGGTAATTCACAGGGTTAGCAAATTATTTAGGAATGAAGTGTCTCTTCAATGCACATCAGAAAAGGCAAGTATAACCTTTCAATTCATTGCAATTAAAAACCAAGTAACTGAAGCTTTGACTTGAAAGAATTGTAATGCATCAATATTAAATGTAATGAAACTTGAAATTTCATTTGAGATCAAAGAAAATTTCACATGATACACAATGGCGGAACCTTTGATACAATGAAGGAGTTGGATAACATAACACTTGAAAATTTTGTTGGTGCAATCATGATATACCCAAATAAGATAAGGAATTGTACATCATAGTTTAGGCATTGAAGTACTACATGAATTATTTGTTGGGAAAAAAAATAAAAATTAACTCAAATCATAAGCTTTTATAATCTTTGTCAATTGATCCAAGTCACAACAAAGCCCAGACTTCATGTGAATGGTATCCTGCAACATTTTGATTCGGTAATCAAGTATGATAAATACATATAAAACCACATGGTCAATTTCCTTTAAGACCTTTGATGTTTTTATTTTATCATAGCTCTAAAGTTAAACTCTTATGTACTTGAAGAATATAAGGGATTACCTACATCTAGCTCAAATTTTGACAAATGGTTAGAACCTTACAAAACTTGTATATATATGCAAGTCTCGAGTCTTTGAGATGATTGTAGGCTTGAAGGAGGATTAATGTATAAATTTCATAATTTTGTTGTTAAGAAAGGAGACCCAAGAATAAGCTCATGTGGGAAGCTTGAAGCTGTAAAGTCGATATACATTTTAGAGTAAACTAGACTAAATAATATGGTAGTTTTTATGCCATGTTGAAACATGAAAACAAGATGTAATTATCTTCCTCACTCATGTAAAGTTGCATTTTGGAATATCTACATTTATCATGTGTAGTAGCTATAATAAATTGTCAAGAAACTTTTAATCCACACTCTAGATGATAATGGATATAAGTTGAAGAGAATTCTATCCTTTATTTACAATTGCATGGGTATCCCAACTATATAAATAAAACATTCTAGAATGATTATATTTTCAAGGCATTAGTGCAAGAATGAGAGGTGGATCCCCTTAATATTTGCTTTAAGGGTTAGGAGTGGCTATCCCCTTAAGGTTTATCTTATATAGGGTTTGGTCTATGGGTTAGAAGTGGATACCCCCTAGGCTCAAGACCTAGTTCAATTAATATTATTTTCTAGACACATTACAGAAAGTGGGACGACACCTAGGGTTTATGAGTGGATAAACTTTAGTGGTTTTCCTTTGAAATTTGACTTGGTTTGTATCAACAATGCAATGATTATAGGTAACTAGAGTATGAACACATGGACCATTGATGGAGGAAGCATGTTGTAGTAGAGGACATTTCATTTTGACTATTTACATTTACCAATCTGTCCTCTGCTAAATTCGCCACCATCTGCTGAAACTCTGCTAAATTCGTCGCAATCTATTGAATATCCACTAAATTTGCCGCCATTTGCTGAAACTCCACTACAATCGCCGCCATCTGCTGAAACTCAGCTACATCCACTGCTAGAACCACTGAAACTCCATTGGATCTCTGCTAATCTTGGTGTCTACATACTAAATTCTGCTAAAGGACAACACTGAATCACTACCAAATCACTATCAAGTTAATTAAGAATCTCAATTTCTATCATGTGGTAAACAGAAGAACATTGGCAACCGCCATCTCTCATGCATGGCATTATTTGTCACATGAGTCTCTCCATGAACATGATGGCTTGCCAACCATAGAAATAGGGGAGCGATGAACACATCAACACAATCTGCCTAGTAAGTAATCTAGGTAAGTCATCCTCGTTTACATGTTAAGTTGTGAATGGATGTGATGAAGGAATAATTATTACCTCTGTGTTCAATTGCTCTTGTATTTGGAAATGGAGACTGTGCTATTCTTTTTTGTGAAAAACTGAGACTGTGGACATTGGTATCAACATCATGGGGGGATTGGCAGTGCGTCATGAACTAGAAAATTTAAATTTTATACGCCAAGACCCAGAAGTGTATTGCATTTTTGAAAATGTAGGATGGATTGTTTACTTTTAGAAACTACAGGGGTTCAATGAAAATGATGCACTAGAGTTTTCCAAGAATTTGAATGGTGAACAGTCTATGGTCCAAGAAATGAGAATACCTGTAACGGAGGAAATTACTACAGAAGTTACCCATGTGCCTAGAACTGGAGAACGGTGGTTCATTTGTAAGACTCTACTTCCCACTGCTAAAGATGGCTTTTTGAGGGAAGGAGAGGTTTTGTGGCCATGAGGAAAAGGAACAGTATTGGATTCTCTACCACATCCCTAGGAGAAAGTCGTTGAGTTTGTAAAAAGATATATTACTTGTGCGGGAAGATATAAGGTTGTTTTCAATTCATATTTTAATTTTTTATCTCATCTGCGCCATCAAAAGCTTATTAATATGCCCTATTATCTGTTAAAAGCCCTGCATAATATGGCACATTATGCTAGGACCTAATCTAGAGTACCAGTAACCTATTTAATGCATCATGGACTGATCAATTTGTTAATAAAATGGGTAGAGGGGTTACCTAATGAACTACAACCAGAGGATCATGTTGAGTTGGAAAATCCACCTAGGGGTGTTCTTGAGGAAAATGATGAACAAGTAGAAATACCCCAAGATGATCAGTCTAAATCAACTGAAGAAACAAGGGATGGGGTTATAGTCAGAAGCCCAGAGCCAATGGAAGAATATAAGGGAAGTCTTGTATTATTACAAGAGTATGATAGCTCAGATGAGGCTATATAAATGGAGACTGCCGAAGACGACAATGGAGAAAAAGAAGAAGAACCATCCGCTCTGCGTAATGATTCTTCCAGGAATTTATCACACAAAGAAACAATTCAAATTCCTGAGAACCCTTTCACAGATGACTTACAATCATATATAGTAATAGAAGAAGAACCCGCACCCTCAGCACGAAGAAAAAGGAAGTGTGTTGCTTTTGTTTCTACCTTTCCCAGAAGAAGAACCAAAGCAATAGTAGCAACAGAAGCAGCTCGGCTCAAAACCATAAACATAGAAATTCCAGTTCTTCACCCACTCTCACCACTGTTTCCTAACTCAGATACTGTGACTATAAGACAAGAACCAGTCAACAACCCAACAAAAGAAAATAATGTTGTAATTGTCACACAAGAACCAGTTAAGAGCATAGGAATGGAAGAAAATGATGTGAATGTGGGACATAATCCAACTTATGCTATTACACAAGAACCTACTACTGAAAATGAGGAAGAAGGATAGAGGAAGAAACAAGAATATGGAAGTCAAATTGCTACATTGGTTGCAGAAAATGAAATGTTGTGAGAGGAAATCAAACATCTTCAATTAGAACTGGAAGCAGTCAAAAGGGCTAAGATGGAAGCCTGCACCTTAAGTGTTTTATCTAGGGTTGTTGAAGTAGTAGGGAAGTCCAAATATGAAACAAAATTTGGAGATGAGGAGTATATGTGCAAGGAATGTGGAGACTTATATAAATGAGTTGGTTAATAAGTAATTCAGGTACCAAGAGACACTATAACACAAGAACCAGTGACCAATGTTATGCAATCTGAAATTGTTGCTACTGTAACACAAGAACCTCCATTCAGAACAATGAAGCAGAGGGCAACAAAGCTTCTAGTTTGGTTTCCAAGTTTTACCTATGTATAGTTGGGTATTGGAAGTTAACTTTTAACCAACTCTTCATATCGCTCACAACCTCTTCACTTTATCCTCCCATATGTAGGTTGCTTTAGAGCGGATTCCCAAGATGAGGAGATGAGGTCCTCAAAGTTGTCTTGATTGACCATACTAGATTAAACTTGAAAATGATAGGGCCAAAATCCATTGGTGAGGATACATCTAAAATGACATGCCTATGATAAGATGCGAAGTCAACCTTAAATAAAGAGTCATGGGATTTTCTGGAAAACATATTGTGGTCTGTGTGAATAACATACATTGTTAAATAAGTTGTTAGATCAAATAAATGTTTAGATATTTTCAAGGGAAGGAGCCTAGCTCGTACCTCCAGCAGTTGCCTCCCTTTTGTTATAAATAGATAGATCAATTGCTTTAGCAGGTTCGGATGGTTGAGAAAGGCTCCATTAGACTGTAATATTTTGATGAAGTGATTGTGATCTAGCTATGTATTGGACTTAAGACTTTTTGGATAATATGAATCATCTTCTCTTTCATCTTATTTGCTTTCTGATGATAAATTTTCATGCCTTGAAAGATTCACATGAATGATTGTGGTGATGTTATGGTGGATGTTTGATAATTATATTATCATGATGTTTATTTAGCTTCCTTAGTTTTTGAGTTCAAGAATATCTTGTGTTAAGAAACTTTCTTCATTAGGATTTTGTATACATGATGTTTACAATATCCCTTACATTCCTCTCATTCAAGTCTTCCCTCTATTCATACTTACTCCCAAACTACTAATTGAAGTTAGCCAAGATCTTGATTGTTGGTCCATGCTAGCCCTGTTATCTGAGTTGGAAAATTATCATTTTGAGTCCTTTTCCATTTGACCCTTTAAACACCCTTACATTCACTTATAAAATTGATGGGTATTGGGCTTGCCTTCCATGCAATCTGAAGGTGATTCCTATTGCTAACACAGTTGTTATATCACTGACTTTGGGAAGCCCTTCTAAAACAAGGGTCAAGCACGAGGTCGCATTGGGGCTAATAGAGTAATCAACCCTGCTTTGTTAGTATTCGCGTCGACTGTAGATTGTACCCCCTCTTCTTTGGTATAGTAGGTGGTACCATAGAGACCATAATATTTTAGACTTCCTACCTAATGTGACATCACAGGGAAGGTGGTGTTGCACCTTGGATCGACATTGGCTAGACTCACTCAGAATCCTTGAAGGGTTTCCCACTGCTCGGTGAGGTAACTTGCATCATGGCGTTAGTTGATTCAGTAATTTTTCAATGTAACTTTCCCACTCGCTGAAACTCAACCCCTTCATGCATTGATCTTACGATGTTGGATTCCATCACCAACTAGCGTTTCTTTGTGGGAAGGTTTTTTTGCATGCTTGACTCTTAGATTGATCAGTGTGTGTTGTTTTTTCTCCTTAGTTAGCCTTAGGATTGAGTTTGTTTCTAATGGCATCAGTTTTGGGGTCATTTCAAGGTCTATGACATAATTAACATACTCTGACATCTATTTTTATTTTTTGAGAGATGCAAAAAATAAAAAAACTAGGCCTGAAAATAGCACTAAACTTCCTACCATGGTGTTTACTAAGAGATAATCTATCACCAAAAATCAAATCTAAAGTTGATCCTATCATAAACCAACTAATCCAACCCAATGGAACCTACAAATTAATCATTAGTCGATGCTAGATGCACCGAATCATTAGTCCATGCTAGTTGTACCGAACGGATATCCCTCAAATGGATGATCATAATCTGAGATATTACTTTTAGGATATAAGAATATCGGTCCTATGATTGCAATAGAAGTGAAACATAAACTAAATGGAGAGTTAGTTAATTTTGGAGGGACTACGATCATCTAGCATAAGCACATTGTGGTGCATAAGTACCCAATTGTACATTTTTCTCAATCAAAAAACTAAGTAAAAAAATCAACATTTTAGCCACCTCATACTTCTATGTCTGTATACATGTTAATCCTTATCATATTGGTAATAATAGAAATAGATTTAAGTCTACTTAAAAAGA
>JZKD02S1620438.1:368150-382104 GCA_000966675.3 Picea glauca
TTTGAAGAATGTTGTAGATTCATTAACAAAATCTGTGAGCACTGAGAAGTTCTCTTGGTGTAGAGGATCCATGGGCATTTCTGCCCTGGATTGTTGACTATGTAACCCTGTAACCTCCTGTGTGAAAAGAAAACAACAAGTGGGAGAATGTTGGGTATGTGTTATATTCTTTGCACAAGTAGTAGTGTCTGAGCGCTTGCGCTGGGCGCACAGGGGGGTAAGAGGGGGGCAGTGCCCCCGAAATTATTTTTTTTGGGCCGACATATTTTCGCCGGTTTCGGGCCGACATATTTCCGGGACCACATGATATTAGGTGGTTTTCGGCACATGGTTTTTACCGATGGTTTTCTATTTCCGGTTAAGGAATTAGGGTTTTGGACTAATCCAGGTCATTGGATTAGGGTTTTGGACTAATCCAGGTCATTGGATTAGGGTTTTGGATGCCGCTAGCTCCTATATGTATATTGTATTGTAAACAATGTAACACAATTGTATGAATATAATATATGCTGGTTTTCCCGGTTTGGGTTTCCAAGTGAAAAATCTCTGTGTAATGTTTGTATTTGCCATTGTATCTTTTCTGTTCTTTTTTGAATATCAGTTTGCAGTAGATACTGTACAGGGTTAGAATTTACAATTATTGCAAGTTAGTTATGAATTGAATAGAAAAAAAAAGGGTGGGCGAATTCAACATGCACACTATCAATTTTTATTTACCAAAAATGTGGTCATTCCGACAAGTGAATTTATGATTTAAAAGGCTAAATTCGTGGGAGAATTCAACAACAACACAGTCAATGTTTTCAATAAAAAATCATGGGCATTAACAGCCACTCAACAAATTGTTGGGAACAAGAAATTGTGGGTGTTAAGTCTAGTGAAAACCTATGTAATTAAAAATCTGTGACAGTCAAATAGTGGGAATAAAATGTCTGAGTATTAAATTCATGGTGATGAACCATGGAAACAGTAGGGATGCAGAGTTATAATTCAAAGCAAAACACAAAATGCAAGGAATTATAACTGCGGTAACAACAAGGAGTTATAAAATCATTTTCATTCACCTGGTATACCAATACAAAATGCGAAAATGAATCAATTCGTTTTTCCATTGCCCAAATACCCATACAAAATGAAGACATGAATCAATTCGTTTTTCCATTGCCAGAATATCAATACAGAATGCAGACATGAATCAATTTGTGTTTCCATTGCCAAAATACTAATACAGAATGAAGACATGAATCAATTCATTTTTCCATTGCCAGAGTACCAATACAAAGTGCAGACATGAATCAATCAATGTTTCCATTGCCATAATACCAATACAAAATGAAGACATGAATCAATTCATTTTTCCATTGCCAGAATACCAATACAAAATACATACATGAATCAATTTGTTTTTCCATTGCCATAATACCAATACAAAATTCAGACATGAATCAATTTGTTTTTCCATTGCCAGAATATCGATACAAAACACAGACAACAATAAAAGAACCGAAAGGATCCAATCATCCAAGGATAACAATGGAGGTAGACAACTGATAGGTTCATCCTTCACTCATCATCCTTGCACAGAAAGGTAGGGCATTGAGATCCATAGGTATATTAATGCCGAAGCGATGTTCATAGATCAGGCTCCTAGCCGACTGCCCAGGTGAGGACTGATGAGCTAGGGATGATAAGCAAAACCACCACAATGGTCACAATCAAACACCACAAGGAGGTCAATACATGTGGAGAAACGAAGGCCATGGGAGTCAATCAATCATTGAGCTAGGCTATGAAAGAAATCCATTCATCAATATAGACAATTAGTTTAGTCAGTCCATTAAACATGCAAATACAAGCATAAATCCTACAACAATCTACCATACAAAAATGAAGACAGTGTACCATTGTTTGATCGCCCGCTCTGAGTGATGTCCCGCACGCTCCATGCAAGTACCGCTTGTCGACCAATGAGACTTCACCGGTACCTCCCAGCCAATGCTAGGGGTACTATTCTTCCCCCTTAGCCCCCCCGAGCTGCAAAGGGGCCACACACACTATCCAGAGATTTAGCTAGCTCCCAACTCACCTCGCAAGGCCGAGCTACCACTCCTCATCGAGATGGGTATCCCAACTCCCACAAGCTAAGTCATTCAACTAGATATGTCCACAGCGTTACATTACACAAACAAAAGTGATCCTTCATCCTTCTCATCCCTCCATTATATAGAGTTTCCAAGTCCTTTACCTTCCCAAAATCTCATTTAATTTAATTTTTAATAAATTAAATCCTAAAAATCTTCCCCGTACAAGTGTCACCCATCCCCTTCATTCCTCCATAAATTAATTTATTTATTTAATTAATTACCCCTATTTCCCTCACCCACCTAGAGTCACTCCTAAAATCACTCCTAGGTGTCTCCAAAATCCCTTATAGGTTTTAATGCCTTTCCCCATTATTAATTTTCTAGTTCAGTTTAAAATTAGAAAGCTCTTAAATGCTAGATACATTACTAAGTTTGACTTTCTTCTTTTCCCCTTGTGTTTCCCTTTTCTTTTTATGTTTCCCTCTTTTCCTAGTTTCCTAAATATTTTAGATTTCCCTTTTTCCCCTTTTTATTTAGAACTCAAATTGGCAGGTGTAGAAATTACCCCCCCCTTTTTTTTTCCTTTTTCCTTTTTGATTAATAAATTTTAAATTATCATAAAATAATAAAAAAATTATTTCCCTTTTTAAATTTTATCCTAACAGATTTTTATGAATCATTTAAATTGCTTACCTCCTTCTTGTTACAAGATTTAACGAAGATTATAATTATTATTTATGTTGTTTTTATTTTTATTATATATATATATATATATATATATAGAGAGAGAGAGAGAGAGAGAGAGAGAGAGAGAGAGAGAGAGAAAATTTTACCACTAGCATAATTTAGACCTAGACCTTAAATTTTATGTGTTGGGCGACATTTTATTAGGGAAATTGTTTTAAAAGTATTATCACGTTATTCATCCTAAGGCCATCTAGGTTCAATCATTTATCATTAACAACGCAATGTGCCCTTCATGACGCAGTAGGTGCTCCAAGGGTGCCACTTGCCTCTTGACTAAATTGGTAGACATCAAAAACCCCTGGAGTCAATACTCTGATAGGAGAACTTGTGGGAGACTAAGGGCCTCTAAAAAATAAGGCCCCCACCTTATTGCGCACCCCTTAGAATCATCATGAGCGATTGTCGCAGTCTGCTCTCATGGCATCATGGGTCCTCTCGAACTAGGTAAATGTTAACCTACAGTTTGAGCCACAACGGAAGTGCTAGTAGGTTGTGGCATGGTTATTGTCCACACCTCTCCCTCAACCTCTCTAGTGGTCGTGCATGACCCCTCTACTGCACATGTGAGTCTGGTCGACAAGTTATTGTCAGCCTGCATCATCAACGAATCATGTTAGAAATATATCCCTAATCATATCATCTAATCAGATGCACTAATATCACAAAAAAACAATCAAACCCCAATGGTACACTCCTCGACTCGATCCAGAGTCTAAGGGGTTCCATTGATGCCTCTACATCCTCGAGGTACAAAATCCTGCACACTCAATAAAACCGAGTCAATAGAACCCATCTATGTCAATGCAGTAAAACAACATGTCACCACCCCATAACACCTCATAATCAAAATCAATGTCTTAATAGCATAAAATCCAGATCACTTGCGAGCAAGTGTCCTCAAAGAATAAGTTTGCTCAATGTGCAAGAGAGGGATGTTACATACAAACCCTTTTGGTCATAAATTCATCCCAAAGTTTCACAGTATAAATGCCGAAATAAAGTGTATCATAGTATCATAAGTCTATCTATCAAACAAAAATGGAAACTATTGGCGCATATCATATGCGTCCTCCCAGTTCACCGAGTGCAGACTATAGCTATCACACTAAACCTTGACCTTCTCTACCGCTTGACACCGTAGCTATCAAATGCGATGATCCAAGATGTGGATCGGCTCAGTCGTGAGTTCCCCCTCATCCGACACCTGCAAAGAACTCATGTGAATAACATGTGTAGGATAACTAGTATAATGTCTCAAAATAGATACATGAAAAATATCATGCATACGCCTCAAGGAATCAGGTAAGGCTAATCGAAAGGCCACGGGCCCTTTTCTCTCCACAATCTTGAAAGGTCCCATGAACCTAGGAGAGATTTTATCTCCCTTTCCAAACTTGATTGAACTCTTATGCAGTCTAACCCACAAGAAGACTTGATCACCAACCTCGTAACTATAGTCGACACGGTGTGCATCAACATTACTCTTTTGTCGATCCTGTGCTTATTTAATCCTTTGTCTTATTGTTTTCATTTGCTCTTCCATTTCTTGTATCGCTTTTGGTCCCATCAGGACCCTATCCTCAAGTCGATCCCAACTCAAGGGCATCTGACACAGTCGCCTGTAAAGAAACTCGAAAGGCGCCATCTTAATGGTGCCTTGGTAACAGTTGTTATAAGTGAATTCCACCAGTGGCAAGAATTCTTCCCAACACTTTTGTTGGTCCATCACGTACATGCACAACATGTCCTCCAAGGTCTGGTTCGTTCATTCAGTCTGCCCATCAGTATTTGGGTGGTACGCAGTACTAAAGTTAAGTTGGGTTCCCAAGGGCTCTTGGAAACTTGTCCAAAATTGTCCAGTAAACATCGATCCTCGATTGGATATAATCCTCTTAGGCACCTCATGCAGCCTCACAATCTAACTGATGAAAACTCGAGCCATGTCGGGTTCCTAATATGTCGTATGCACTGAAATTTAGTGAGAACTCTTTGTCAGAGTGTCTACTACTACGAAAATCGAGTTGTGTCGCCTTGTCATCAGTGGTAATCCAATAATAAAATCCATCGAAATAACCTCCCATTTTGATTATGGAATAGCGTGTGGCTGTAGTAATCCTGTCAGATGTCTATGTTTAGCCTTCACTTGCTGACATTCTAGACATCGGGGCACATAGTTGACTATATCTTCCTTCATTCCCTTCTAGAATAATAAGGGTTCAAGGTCTTCCCTCATCTTCGTGACTTTCGGGTGAGCCATGTAAACTTCTCTATGAGCCTCTCTTAGCACCAACATCCTCAACTCATCGTTCGAAGGTACGTAAATCCAATTTTTAAACCTCAATAAACCATCACTATCAAATAAAAATCCTTCAAATCTTGGTACCATCATTTTTTTTTGTCCGATAAAACCCTCGACCTATTTGTACCAATCATCATCACGTTGTAAAGTTAGAATATTTTCACGTAGATTCATCTAAAGAGGCAGCACCGAAAAGATGCATGGTCTTCGACTCAATGCATCTGCCACTCTATTCATTGTTCCTTTTATGTAAGTAATCTTGAAGTCGTACTCACTAAGCAATTCTGACCAATGTCATTGTTGTGCGTTCAGGTCGCTTTGCGTAAATATGTGTTGTATTCCACAATGGTATATTTTTAGTTCAGACTTTCATCCAACAAGGTAGTGTCTCCAAACCTTCAAGGCATAAATGATGGCTAACAAATCCAAGTCATGTGTCGTGTAGTTCTCCTCATGCCTTCTTAGTTTCCTCGAGATGTAAGCGATCACTCTACTGTCTTTCATCAAGACTCTGCCTAAGACTTACTTGGATGCATCAGTGCATACTAGGAATTTTTCGTCCATGTAAGGGACCTTTAGTATCGGTGTTGTTTTCAACAACTCCTTGAGCCTCCGAAATTATTCCGTGCATTTCTCGGTCCAAACAAAATTCTTATTTTTCTTCTGCAATTCCATGATTGGATTTTCTATCTTTGAAAATCCCTCGATGAAACTTCGATAGTATTCTACTAAACCAATGAAGCTACACCCTTCTGGGACATTCATTGGTGCTGGCCATTCCATAATAGCCTCAACCTTGGCTGGATCCATGATGATACCTTCGTCGGAGATGACATACCCTAAGTAGTGAATCTTTGATTGATAAAATGAGCATTTGGACTACTTCCCATACAATTTGTGATCTCACAAACACTGTAGTACCAAGCGTAAGTGCTCGTCATGCTCCTCCATCATCTGAGAGTAAATCAAAATATCATCAATGAATACTTGGACAAACTTGTCTAAGTACTCACGGAACACCCCGTTCATCAAACTCATAAATACCCCTGGGGAATTTGTCAGTCCAAATGGTAAAATAGTAAACTTGTAATGTCCAAACCTCATCTTAAAGGAAGTCTTAGGGACATCATCCTCCTTGATCCATAACTGGTGATACCCTGATTGCAGATTGATCTTTGAGAACACAGTCGCACCCTTCATCTGATCAAATAGATCATCAATCCTCAACAACGGATATTGATTCTTGATCATGGCCTTGTTCAATTGATGGTAGTCAATGTAGAGCCTACATGACTGATCCTTCTTTCATATGAAAATAATAGGCACACCCCACGATGACACACTTGGACGTATCAGTCCTAGGTCCAAAAATTCCTTTAGTTGCATTATCAATTCTTGTAACTCTGGGGTTGACATCCAATAAGGTGTTCTCACTACCTGTTCAGTCCCCAGTTTTAGGTCTATAGTAAACTCCAATTCCCTCTCTGGAGGAACCCCATGTAACTCCTCTGGAAAGACGTCTGCAAACTCTCTCACCACAAGAAGGTGTTCTACACCTTTCGCTACTCCCTTCTCATTTAATGCAAGGATCGCATAAAGCTTACATCCCTTGCGCATGCTCTTCTGAAGCTACAAGGAAGAGATGAACCTCAGGGAAACTCCCTGGTTCTGACCTACAATCACTTGTTTCTATCCTTCATCATCGACCAAGCTCAACCATTTTGTCTTGCAGTTGAGTGTCACCTCATGCGATTCCAACCAGTCCATACCGATCATGACATATAGGTTGGCCCTGGTGACAAACTCTCCCAGGTTAAGGATACAGCCCATAACCTTTTCTCCAACCTTTTGTTTGCCTCCTAAGGCCATCTCTACGAAGCTAAACTCATCTTGTTCGACTGCCTTTACCTTAATTCTTTTTAGCATTGCACCATAAATGAAACTCTTGGTAGCACCGGGATCTATCAAAATACTAAGGGTCTGGTCAGCAACAATACCTGTCATCTCGAGCACAGTCGATTGATGCTCTGTCTAGCGGTTATTCACCACTGCATGAATCCAATGGGCCTTTCCCAAATATCCCACGGTAGTGGGTCCGACTGATCCATATTGTCTAGTCCTATCCACAGGGTAGTCGCGTTGGTAGTGTGTCTCCCCACACATCCAACACCCCTTCTTCGGTCCGTTAGTCCTAGTACCTGAAGTAGAAGATGATGGCCCATCGGTCTGGAATCCTAGTGTGTTCTGCTGAATAGGCCTAAAATGTTTCTACTGTGGTCGACACTGCTGTTGATGTTGTGGTCTCTGATAAGATGTTTGTTGTTGATGTGTTTATCGTCGAGGTGTAGTGGAAGTGGGTCCTCTCTGGAAGACATGATATCTAAGCATCTGTCTGGTTGGTGTCTGGTGCTACTGCGCACCAGATGAAACCTACCCTATCGATCTCTTTAGATTCCTACTCTGACCCTTGCTAATAAGATCCTTCTCTACTATGAGGGCCTTTTGGATGGCATCATGCAAGGTTTGAGGCATCATAATCCTAACCTTTGCACGTATGCTGCCATATAGACCGAACACGAAGTTGTTAACCTTGAGTTTCTTAGTGTTAATATGTAGAGCATACTGAAGCAACTCCGTAAAATGAGCCTCATAGTCAGGCACCATACGACTGCCCTGTCATAAGGCGTTGAACTCATTGAGTTGACACTCAATGAATTCCTCTGATAGGTATCTCTCTCAGAACCATTCCTTGAACAGTTCGCATGACACATCTTCAATGACCATGTTCATCTTCGGTAGGAGTGTCTTCCACTATAGAGTGCTTCCTTTCATGTTGGAAGTATAATTGTGAAGTGAAAAGAACATTGCCATATTCTCCAACCATGCCTTAGTGACTATGTCGTTAAGGGAACCAAAGAACTCAGGAAATTTGACCTTCTCGATTTCACAGTGAATGCTACTAGTACTGTCCGGAGCACACAGTGGACCCTTAGGGGGTGCCGACGCCCTGGCCTCATCTCTATCCAAACGATTGATCAGTGCCTCAGACATGCACTGAAAATATCTCATCATTCCAACCACATCACCAACTGCTATCTTCTCCTGCCCGACAACCTATTCATCTCCCTGGGGGTTATACCCCTCAGGCATGGATGCTACTGGAGGCATCGCACCTCCTCCCCTAACACCCCATTGTTCGCCTCCACGATGTCCTCTAACCATGATTAACTACACGAATATAGGTCAACTTAATTAGAATCATCATAATCAAATCACATTAATGAAATCTGTAGCGATCCCAAGTTGTGGGTTGAAACTTCTCTGATACCATATGTAACATCCCAATCATTGCGACAACAAGCGAAACATTTTTTTTTTTTTTTTTTCATGATTTAGGAGGCAAGAAGGCGATGACGACAACAGTTTAATCACACCACTGACGATGAACTCTAGCATGAAGTCCAGGCAATAGGTTACTATGACACCACACACCGGCTCAAGACAACTGGAAAAACATGCGCAATAACAAGAAGGATGACTAGCCTTTCGATGAAAACACAACCACGCCTACAAGCTAAGGGACAATATCCCCATCCCAAAATCATGGCCTAGAAGAATAAAGACTAGAACCTCAAGGTGCGTGGACCTAACACCTGAAGGCATTCGACCCTTGTGCAAAGAGCAGCTTGCACGCTCGTCAACACTCACACAAAGCACCTACTCCAGCTGAGATCTCGTTCGCCGCTATCCCCCAGGGCGTGCCATGATCCCCTCATCAGGAATCATGTCGTTTCCAGGTGATAGATGTGTTAATAACCTTGGCGCAACACATCCTATCTGGACCAAGGAATCTAGATAATTCGACATGCTAGAAACCGAATACTGAGAGGAAAACCACACCCATACCCCAACAACTGGTCGACGAAATGTCAGAGGAGGAAGAAGCAGGATATCACAAGCCAATACATGACATCGTCCTCACCCAACCAATCACCCAGTCTAAACTAGTCAATGATTACAATCTCTTTTAACATGAGTTTCCATTCTAGATGGGGCACATCTAAGTTACAACTAGTCATTAACTTAAATAACAACGTTAACAATCTTAAGGTAGAAAACTATTATTATAACACTTATGAGCAATTAAATCTCAACATGTAGTCTAGCTATATTGACCAAACTAACAATACTAGATGTCTAATAATATTAGAAAGAAACTACTAACTATTAGTAGTGCTGGAGCAATTTAGCGAGGAAATTAACATAGCAGTTACTTAACAATTAATATAGAAATAACAAGGAAATTACATGACCATTAACACGACAATTAAAAGTAAATTAACACGGTATTTTACATGACTTGTGTCTTAACAAGTAATATACAATTAACAAGGCATATAAGGTGTTAGTTAACATTTAATTTCCTATGGCATTTAATCCAAAGAATGAATCTGTTGGCCATTTACATTATTGTAGCAATTGTTCTAGCAATTGATATGACCCTTACATAACAATGAATCTAGCAATAACAAGGCATTTAACTAACTGTTATCCATTTTATTTGCTGGAAAAAATCAAGGCAATTAATGTGACCATTACATAGCAATGAATCTGGCAATAGTAAGGCATTTAACTAACTATTATCCATTTAATTCGCTGTGGCAAAATTAGCAAAAACACAGTGCCCACAGGGTGGCCAATCGTGCCCAATCAACAACAACTCAACAATTAAAGGCAAACAAATCCAATCAACATCAACGTAATCCATCACTCAAGGGAAAACATAGTCACAGTTTGAAGGCAAAATCATGGTCATTTCTGCAAGTCAGTTATGAATTGAATATCAAAAAAAAGGGTGGGCGAATTCAACATGCACACTGTCAATTTTTATTTACCAAAACCTTGGTCATTCTGGCAAGTGAATTTATGATTTAAAAGGAAAAATTCGTGGGCGAATTCAACATGCACATAGTCAATTTTTATTTACCAAAATAGTGGTCATTCTGACAAGTGAATTTATGATTCAAAAGGCTAAATTCATGGGTGAATTCAACAACAACAAAGTCAACATTTTCAAGAAAAAATCATGGGCATTAACAGCCACTCGGAAAGAGTTGGGAGCAACAAATTGTGGGTGTTAAGTCTGGTGAAAACTTGTGTAATTAAAAATCTGTGACAGTCAAATAGTGGGAATAAAATGTTTGAGTATTAAATTTGTGGTGATGAACCATGGCAATAGTAGGGATGCAGAGTTATAATTCAAAGCAAAACACATAACACAAGGAATTATAATCGTGGTAAAAACAACGAGTTATAAAATTGTTTTCATTCACCTAGTATACCAATACAAAATGCGGACATGAACCAATTCGTTTTTCCATTTACCGAATACCGATACAAAATGCAGACATGAATCAATTCTTTTTTTCATTGCCAGAATACCAATACAAAATGCAGACATGAATCAATCTGTGTTTCCATTGCCAGAATACCAATACAAAATGCAAACATGAATCAATTCATTTTTCCATTGCTAGAGTACCAATACAAAGTGAAGACATGAATCAATCCATGTTTCCATTGCCAGAATACCAATACAAAATGTAGACATGAATCAATTCGTTTTTCCGTTGCGAGAATACCAATACAAAATACATAAATGAATCAATTCATTTTTCCATTGCCAAAATACCAATACAAAATGCAAACATGCATCAATTCATTTTTCCATTGCCAGAATATTGATACAAAATGCAGACAACAGTAAGAGAACTGAAAGGATCTAATCAGCCAAGGACAACAATGGAGTTAGATAGCTCATAGGTTCATCCTTTTCTCATCATCCTTGCACAGAAAGGTAGGGCGTTGAGATCCATAGGTCTATTAACGTCGAAGCGATGACTGTAGATCAGGATCCTGGACGACTGCCCAGGCGAGGACTAATGAGCTAGGGATGATAGGTAAAACCACCATAATGGTCACAATCAAACACCACAAGGAGTTCAATACATGCATGGAAACGAAGGCCATGGGAGTCAATCAATCATCGATCTAGGCTATGAAAGAAATTCATTCATCAATATAGACAATCAGTATAGTTAGTCCATTAAACATGCAAATCCAAGCATAAATCCTACAACAATCTACCATACAAAAATCAAGACAGCATACCATTACCTGATTGCCCACTTTAAGTGATGTCTCGCATGCTTCGTGCAACTCCTGCTTGTCAATTGGCGAGACTTCACCAGTACCTCCCAGCTAATGGTAGGGGTACTCTTCCCCCCCCTTAGTCCCCTGAGCCACAAAGGGGCCACACACACTATCCAAAGATTTAGCTAGCTCCTAGATTACCTCACAAGGCCAAGCTACCACTCCTCACCAAGTTGGATATCCCAACTCTCACAAGCTATGTCAGTCAAGTAGATATTTCTTCAACGTAACGTTACGCAAACACAATCGATCCTTCATCCTTCTCCTCCCTCCATTATATAGAGTTTCCAAGTACTTTACCTTCCCAAAATCCCATTTAATTTAATGTTTAATAAATTAAATCCTAAAAATCCTCCCCGTACAAGTGTCACCCATCCCCTTCATTCCTCCATAAATTAATTTATTTAATTAATTAATTACCGCTATTTCCCTCACCCACCTAGAGTAACTCCTAGAATCGCTCCTAGGTGTCTTTGAAATCTCTTAGAGGTTTTAATGACTTTCCCTATTATTAATTTGCTAGTTCAATTTAAAATTAGAAAGCTCTTAAATGCGAGATACCTTACAAAGTTTGACTTTCTTCTTTTTCCCTTGTGTTTTCCTTTTCCTTTTATGTTTCCCTCTTTTCCTAGTTTCCTAAATATTTTAGATTTCCCTCTTTCCCCTTTTCATTTAGAACTCAAATTGGCAGGTGTAGAAATTAACAAATTTTTATGAATCTTTTAAATTGCTTACCCCCTTCTTCTTACAAGATTTAGAGTCTAAGGGGTTCCATATATGCCTCTGCATCCTCGAGGTCCAAAATCCTGCACACTCAGTAAAACTGAGTCAATAGCACCCATATATGTCAATGCAGTAAAACAACATGTCACCACCCCATAACGCCTCATAATCAAAATCAATGTTTTAATAACATAAAATCCGGATCACTTATGAGCAAGTGTCCTCAAAGAATAAGTTCTCTCAGTGCGCAAGAGCATGGTGTTACAAAGATGAGCTGGAGGAAATGTAATATTTGTGATAATGTTATATTATATAACATATGAATTGTGAAAATGCTATATTATATATTTGGATCACTTGAGAGATTTGAGGACAAGTTGTTGGATAGTTTTGGATATAATTGAATTAAATACATAACTGTGAAATATTTTATGGTCACCTAAAGTTACATAAAAGGACCTAATTTTACTGTAAACTAAGGGATTTCCACTAAGGGATACATAAAGGGACCTAATTTTACTATAAACTAAGGGATTTTCACTAAGGGATGCATAAAGGGACCTAATTTTACTATAAACTAAGGGATTTATACCTAATTGTTACATAAAGGAACCATATTTCCACTAAAGGATTTATTAACTATAAACTCCCTAACTCCGTTGCTTGATATAGTTTTGAGTTTATTTGTTATTGATTATTAAACCTAACATCATATCCCTCCATGTCCAAAGTTTCGCAAACAACAATGGGAGGACACAACAAAGTAATATGTGAATAACAAATAAAGTAGTTTTAAGTCCTCTTCAATTTTCAAGAATTATTTCTCCTCCCAATTAGCCAACCCACACTCTTTCTTTTCTTCCACTTTATTATCCCTTTCTATCCCATATGGCTAGAACCA
This sequence comes from Picea glauca, assembly GCA_000966675.3. Taxonomy (NCBI): domain Eukaryota; kingdom Viridiplantae; phylum Streptophyta; class Pinopsida; order Pinales; family Pinaceae; genus Picea; species Picea glauca. The sequence goes on from JZKD02S1620438.1 coordinate 381,118, forward strand.
TTATCGTAGGGAGGTAAAATATAATAAAAAATTAATGGAAGTTGACACCTACATATGTTAACCCTTTAGGATACATGCCAATAACAACTTAGAGGAAGTTTCTCTATATAAATGTCTTGGAGTTTACCTTAATCACAAGTTTAATTGAAATTATAGCATTGAGAAGAGGATTAATGAAGGATAGAAAACCTATTTTGACCTTGAAAACAATTGTAAATCATATGAATAACAACTTAGAGGAAGTTTCTTCATATATATGTCTTGGAGTTTTCCTTAATCACAAGTTTAATTGAAATTATAGCATTGAGAAAAGGAATAATGAAGGATATAAAACCTATTTTGACCTTGAAAACAATTGTAAATCGTATGAATTTTTGCTCTAGGAAAAAAATAAACCCCTTTCGAGACACTCATCAATATTGTTATATTATATATGGATTTGAAGATTTGGGTTGTAGCATTTCTATATAATCATGGAGAAATACTGAGAAAATTTAAAAGTGTTTATAATTTATAATCTTATAATTAATATCATACAACCTATCCTATCCTCAAATAATTAGTTATTTCCCCTTTAAGAGAATGACTAAAACTAGGTACCTAATTTACAGGCACAAGAGACTACTAACATGAAAGAAAATATGGTACCTATGATTTCTTCAATGTCTAGTCAAATCAACCTATGGCTTAATGGGGGTTGGCATAAATATGGCAAATCTTGGCTAAATCATTTGAGAATGGATAAGGAGATCACTCTACAGAACATTGATATACCATTAAAAATACTATTAAATCGAAATTCAATGAAATATCAATACTTATGGAGAGTTTTTGTTAACTAGAAGGTAGGGATAAAATGTTATTTCTAACAAAAAATGTTTCTACTATGAGTGGATATATCACTAGTGTTAGGTCACATGGCCCTCATAACATTATGATTCCTTGTTTCCTTACATAGTTCCTACCATGTTTAAATTATAATAATTC
>JZKD02S1620438.1:387069-402999 GCA_000966675.3 Picea glauca
CTGAAGGGGCCTCGATAGCAAAAGGAAAGAAGAAGCTCTCAAATAAATTATCAAAACCTAGGAAGTGGACATCCTACTTCTCCAGGAGACCAAGATGAGTCAGCAGGACTCTCTCAAGGCTTCAAGAAACGCATGGAAAAATAGTCAAGGAATAGCTGAAAATTCCAGGGGCGCGTCAGGTGGTCTCTGCACGCTCTGGAACACCACCAAAATAGAGATACTCAACTCAGACACTTGCATGCACTGGATCCACACATCGCTCCTCCATAAAGACTCCGGGATCCAGGTAAATCTCATTAATATTTACGTTCCGCAACAAATAGAAGAAAAAAAGGATCTGCTAGGAAACCCTCCATGAATTTCTTCAAAAAAATGAGCTAGATAACATCATCCTAGGAGGAGATCTAAATGTAACCCTAAGCCAAGAGGAAAAGAGAGGTGGCACTATATTTAGAGACCCAGCCAGAGAATGGGTGGAAGATATTATTACAGCCTGGGAGCTAATAGATATAAAACTGATCAAGGGGCACTATACATGGTACAATAAGAGGTTAGGCCTGGAGCATATCACTGCCAGGTTGGACAAATTCCTCGTCCAAAGCTCTTACCTAACTCTGGGGTTTAATGCAGTAGCAGAAATCCTACCTCATAGCGCTTCAGACCACAAGCCTATTCGATTAGAATTTAAATCAGAGCAAGGAAAGGGACCCATCCCTTTCAGGTCCAATCCATCCTGGATTCAAGACAAAGATTTTCTTAAAATAGTGTCAAAAACATGGACAGGAAAAGTCATTGGATCTGCCTCCTATGTATGGGAAGAGAAGCTACAGAGGTTAAAATTCGCCCTAAAATCCTAGGCAAGAAGTCGCCCTGACCCAACCTCCACATGAAGAGAGGCCCAAAAATTCCTTGAGATTCATCATCTAGAGCTGGAATGCAAAGAAATCACCCAAGAGGACCTGCATCAAGAAGTCTTTCTTCAAAGCCAATGGTTCAAGGCATGCAAGGAGGAAAAGAGTTATTGGAGGCAGAAATCTAGAAGCCTCTAGCTGAAGAAAGGGGACAAAAATACTAGTTAATTCCATAAGCAAGCAGAGGCTAGGAAACATTATAAGGCAGTCACAGAAATTCAAGTTCAAGACACAATAATCTCTGATCCAGAAGGTATCAAACAAGCAGCATTTGAAACCTTCTCAGCCCTCTATAAAGAGATGCAAAGGACGAACATAGACTCCCAAAGGTACCCCCTCTCCATCATTCCATCTCACATAAATGAGGAATTTAACTGCAATCTGTTAAAGGAAGTTTTGCAACAAGAAGTAAAGGAGGCTTTGGATCAAATGAATCCGGACAAAACCCCTGGACCGAATGGGTTTACTGCAAGATTTTTTCAACAGTGCTGGGCGATAATCAAATCTGACCTCATCAAAATGATAAGGAGATCGCAATCAAGTAGTAAACTAGGAGGGAGCACAAACTCGGCCTTCCTGGCCCTCATCCCAAAGGATAAAGGAGCATCCAGTTTTAACTGTTTCAGGCCGATCTCTATCTGCAATACTAGCTATAAAATCCTGACTAAGATTATAGAAAATAGACTGAAAACAATTCTTCCCCATATCATCTAGAAAATCAAGGAGGCTTCATAAAAGGCAGACACATTACCGACAACATTCTCCTGGTCCAAGAGGCTCTTCAATCAAGCATCCGGAGAAAGGACAAAGGTATGATCATTAAGCTCGACCTTGCCAATGCTTTTGGTAGAGTGAACAATAGTTTTTTATTTGAAGTTATGAAGAATTTTGGTTTTGACCAAGCTTTTGTCAACTAGATTAAAGCTTGCATAGGCTCACCATGGATAGCTCCCATGGTAAATGGAAGAGTAACAAAATTCTTTCAGGCCTCTTGAGGGCTAAGGCAAGGGTGCCCCCTCTCACCCCTCCTTTACACAATTAAAGCCTTTGTTCTAAGTTATCAGTTGGGGAATTCCCAAGCCAAAATCACTCTGCAAGGTCTAAGAATAGCTTCAGGGGTGAAATACATTAACCACGCTCAATTCGCAGATGACACCCTGCTATTAGGTGGAGCAAGCTCAATAATCAAAAAACAGTTTAAGAAAGAACTCGAGGCATACACTTCAGTCTCAGGAAGCGAGATAAGCAAAGCAAAGTGCAAGATATATGGCTGGAATATCACGTCGAATGAAATGCTCAGGATTGCAAGAATTCCAAGGATCAAAGATCACACCAATTGGGAGTCATTCACTTACCTAGGAATCTGAATTTTTAAGGCCTCCCCAAGGGCCACTTAGTGGAACCATCTAATTGACCAACTCAAGAAGAAAATTTCCAATTGGGGGTCGAATTGGCTCAACTTAGCAGAGAAAGTCGTCCTAATTAAGTCATTCCTGGCCAGCATACCCATCTACCAGACTTCAATGCTCCTAGCCCCTTGCTCCATAATACAAAAAAACAAAGCTCTGCAGAGACGCTTCCTTTGGGAAGGTGGGAAACAGACCAGAAGGAAACTGCATATGATAAGTTGGGAAAAGTCCTCTAAACCTCTTCTGGAAGGTGGACTCAATTTTAAAAATTCACGCATACAGAACCTTGCGCTGGGGGCAAAGCTATTGTGGAACATAGTCTCTGGAGCACTAACTTGGTGCAAATTGGCTCTCTGGAAGAAGTACTTTAAGGGGCCAAGGGAACGCTACTTAGAAACTCCTTACAGGATTTCTAAAGGATCCCCTTTTTTAACTCTCTGCAAAAAGGCCTTACCTCTCTTCATTTCCCACCTCACCTGGGTGCCACGAAATGGGAGGAAGATCAAAATATGGAATGAATCAATCCTCGGAGACCCCCCTATTCACTCGAGGCAGGACCTGCGATGCCTTGAGAACTGGATGGGGACCCAAAATATAAAGACTCTTGCGGATATCTTAGTTTTGGGTGTGGACAAGCATCACTCATGGAAAGGGTGGGAAGTGAGGAATTTACCTCCGGAATTAGAAGGGGAATGGAGAATCCTCAAACACTTCCTTCAAGGGAAAGCCCTGCTGAAAACAAAGGGGAAGGACGAGAGAGGTTGGGGGGAAATGCCAAAGACTACACCACTGCCAACGGCTATAGACTTTTTCTCAAGTTCCCCACTGCTCCAAAAAACCCGCTCATCTGGAAAGAGATTTGGCATTCTAAGTCCATTCCCAAAATATATTTTTTTATTTTGACACTTGCCCACAACAATATTCTTACAGGGAAAATTCTCCAAAGGAAAGGTTGGAATGGCCCCCATTGGTGCCCACTCTGCCAGCAAGCCGAAGAAACTACTAATCACCTCCTCCTCAATTGTGCCTTTTCAAAAGAAGTTTGGAGACTGACAATTGATTCAGGAGCTGAAGTCAACCTGCTAGAAGATGTCAAAAGCCTCCTTCAGCATTGGAATAATTTGTACCCATTCTAACATCGAACTCAAAGTCAAACCATTGAGCTTTGGAGAATCCTCCCAAACTTTATTCTGTGGAACCTGTGGCTGGAAAGAAACAACAGGATCTTCAGGGACAGGGCAAGGAAGGCACCCGTAGTGGTAGCCAACATCCAGGATCTGTTTGGAGAGAGCACTCCTTTCTTATGTCAGTCTAGTTACAAAGGGAAGCCAGACGATTTAGAGGTCCTTTGGCTAGAGCAGTTCAAAATTCGAAGGCAAACGATGTCACAGTCGTCTCTCCAAGTACTGAGGATTGGGAAATAAGGAAAGAGACACAAGAGTTTGACAATTGGAAGCACGAAAGGAAGGCTTACATCCTGTCCTTTGATGGGGCATCCAAAGGCAACCCAGGGCTCACAGGTGGAGGGGGATAATTGAGAGTACCAGTGCAGAAATTATCGTTAGCTATGCCTTGGGGCTAGGTACTGAGACCAACAACATTACAGAAGCCATGGAATTATGACAAGGGCTTCAGCAAGCCAAAGAGCAGGGGATCCAGGAATTGGTCATCATTGGAGACTCCAGGCTAATACTCAAGGCTATTAATTGCCAGACTCAAACTCAAAGCGCCAAACTTAATAATCTCCTGAGCAAAATCCATCTCCTTCTCACTAACTTCAACTCTTATGAGATTTTTCATGTTTTAAGGAAGATGAACGCGAAGGCTGATGTGGAAGCTAATAAAGGCGTACTCCTTGCACCAGGAAGCTTAATCCTCAATGGAATGAGGTCCATTGTGGAGATACCGTAACCCAAGGTGCCTCACGCACATATCCAACAAGTGGATGAGATGAGAAAAAGGACAACAGGGAAATCGACCAAAATCAGTCAGGCAGATCCGAGCCATTGGAGGATAGTGACAGGGGGAGGTACCATGACCAAGTGGACAACAAACAGGGAGGGGATAGGCGCACCCACTGCCCATACCTCTCGCCCTCTACAGTCCAGGGTGCAATCATTTGGGTCAAGGGAAACGAACTTAAAGCAAAGATGCAGACCCAAGCCCAACTAATTCCTGTGCAGCGGTTCCTCTGCCTGCACGACTGAAGAGCCAAGGAGTGTGACTCAGGGGACAACCAGAGCGATGGAGGCCAGCACAAGCAAGAAACTGAGTCTGGAGGAATGGCTGGCAGCCATGGACACAACACTAGAGAATTTGAAGCAAATGTTGCAACACCAATTAGACTTTCTAGAGAACCTAGACTCGGAGGCAGGTAGAAGGCTGGATCAACTAGAGAAAGACATTTTCACTACAAATATAGGCTTCTCTGAAGAGATCAATAACCTTCACTAGGAGCTCAAGAACCCGCAGGAAGAGTTTGAGCTGAGAGTTGAGCAGTTGGAAGAGAAAATGGCCCAGCTCAACCGAGAGTGGAGGAATGATCCAGAAAGCTAGTTCTATTGTTGCCTCTGAAGTAAATCCCACCCCTATAGCATCTTGGCATTTTTTATAGACCCAAGGCTTTAAATAAAATCGCATTAGCTGGTTATTGTTAGCCTCTTCAGAATATGGTAAATACATGTGTTTCCAGGAGCAGTGTTAAGCTCCTCCCAGGCAGAGACTCAATGAAGTCCTGCCATTTTGTAACCGCATTCATGGCTGGTCCACACTTAATACAAATCCTCTAATTGTTTTGGTAAAAAAATATATATAAAATGCCCAAAGTCATATAAAAACACCCTCGTTTATATAAAAAAGCCCACTCTAGAGTATAAACGCCCATAGTGATATAAAATGCCCACTGTAATATATAAAATGCCCACAGTCATATAAAAATGCACAGCCATAAAATCTCTTTTGTCCCAACCGACATGCAACCACAGAGTAAGAAGAAATATTTTATAACTATAACACAATTTCAATCGTCGAAGAACAAGGCAAGAAAACCAATCAATCCAACAAGTATCCAAGCAGATTGACGTTAAATATTTTTCATCTCACAACGCCAATACAAAAATGTTGATAACAATAAGAGAGGGCCAAGGTCCTAATACCTTCTATCATGCAAAATGAAAAACATACCGTTGCCTTAACTCCCGCCTCGAATGACGACCGCGCGCTCTGTACCGCTCCTGCTCTGTGCTGCTCCCCTCGTCGATCATTGAGACTACACCGGTACCTCCCAGCCAATCGCTAGGGGCACTCTGCTTCCCCCTTAGCCCCCCGAGTCGGAAAGGGGCCACACATAATCTAGATGGTCCGTCTAGCTTCCCAGCTCGCCTCGCAAGTCCGAGCTACCACTCTTATCCAAGATGGAAAATCCCAACTCTCCACAAGTAATCAGTCAAGTCACAATTCTGGCAGTGTAACGTTACGCTAACAACCAATCCCTTTCTTCCTCGTCTTCCCTTTCTTTCATAAAGTAGTCCAAACCTCACACTTTCCCTAAATCACTTTTAAATTAATTTTTAATAAAAATATTATAAATACTCTCCTTCGCACAAGTGTCGTCCATCCCCCTCTTTCCTCCAATAATTATTTTCTTTAAATTATTAATTTACTCATTTCCCTCACCCACCTAGAGTTTCTCCTAAATTTCCTCCTAGTGTTTCTAGATCCCCTTACATGCTTTAAATAATTTCCCTAAAAATGAAGTTACTAAATTAGCTCAAATTAGAAGGTTCTTAATTGCAAATTCCTTACTATGTTGACCTCGCTTTTTACCATGAGTTCCCAACTTTCCTTTATTACGTTTCCTCCAATCCTTAGCTTCCTAATTTTTACTATCCCCTTCTTTCCCCTTTTTATTAGAGCCAAAATGGTAGTTGCGCTATTTACTCTTTTCCCTTTATTATTAATTTAAAATCCTTTTATACTTCCACAAGTTAAATAATTTGTTTCTTCTTTACAATTTAAAACCACAGATTTTTAATTAAATTATTACTCTCTTCATTTTACCCCATAAATTTATGAAGACTAAAACTATTACTTAAGTGGTTTTTAGTCCAAACTTCTATTTTTATTTTTATTTTTATAGGGTCTTTTTCTTAAGGTTAAACAAAATTTTACCTTAGAGAAGTTTTAGACTTAGATTTAGATTCTGAACTGGGCGACAATTATTTAGGGAGGTTGTTTAAGAATTTCTTAATGAGTTAAAAGTCATAGGGCCATCTAGGTTTGTTCCTTCATCAACATCGATGCAACGTGCCCTTCAAGACGCACCACGTGCTCCAAGGGTGCCACTTGCCTTATTTGTTTCTTTTGCATGATGTGCCCTTCAGGATGCACCACATCCTCCAAGGGTGCCACTCGCTAACTTATGTTTCTCTCGCTCAACGTGCCCTTCAGGATGCACCATGTGCTCCAAGGGTGCCACTCACTAACTTATGTTTCTTTCACGTGACGTGCCCTTCAGGATGCACCACGTGCTCCAAGGGTGCCACTCGCCAGATTGACTGATTGGTAGACATCTATAACCCCTGGAGTCAACACTCTGCTAGGTAAACTTGAGGGAGACCAAGGGCTCTAAGTAATAAGGCCCCCACATTATTGCGCGCCCCTTAGAATCATCGTGAGAGACTGTCGTAGTCTACCCTCATGACATCGTGGATCCTCTCGAACTAGGTAATCGTTAACCTATAGTCTGAACCACGGTGGGAGTGCTAGTAGGTTGTGGCAGGGATGTTGTCCACACCTCTCCCCCAACCTCTTTGGAAATCGTGTGTGACCCCTTTACTCCATATGTGCGTCTGGTCGGCAAGCTATCGTCAGCCTGCATCATCAACAAATGTGTCAGAACATGTCCACATCATAACATCAAATCAATGTAATATCACAGTAAATAAATCAACCCAAATAGCACACTCCCTGACTCAATATGGAGTCCAAGGGGTTCCATCGATGCCTCAGCATCCTCAAGGTCCAAAAACCCTACACACTCAGTAAAACTAAGTCAATAGCACTGGTCTATGTCAAAGCAGTAAAACATCATGTCATCTATCATAACGCATCATAATCAAGGATATATGTTTTAATATCATAAAAGTCCAGATCACTTGTGAGCAAGTGTCCTCAAAGAATAAGTTTTCTCAGTGCGCCAGAGTGGGATGTCACATACACCCCCTCTTGGTCTAAAATTTGTCCCGAAGTTTCTCAGTGTAAATGCCGAAATAAAAGTATCACAGTATCAGAAGTCTATCTATCAAACAAAAATGGAAACTGTTGGTGCATATCATATGCGTTCTCCCAGGTCGCCGAGTGCGGACTATAACTGTCCCACTAGACCTTGACCTGATCTATCGTTCGATGTCGTAACTGTCGAACGCGATGATCTAAGATGCAGAACAGCTCAATTGTGAGCACTCCCTCGTCCGATACCTGTAAGGAAATCATGTCAATCACATGCGTAGGATCACTAATATAATGTCTCAAAATAGATACAAGAAAAACTTCGTGCATACACCTCAAAGAATCAGGCAAGGCTAGTCGATAGGCCATGGGCCCCTTTCTCTCCACAATATCGAAAGGTCCCACAAACCTAGGAGAGATTTTAGCTCCCTTTTCAAACTTGATCAAACTCGTATGTGGTTTAACCTACAAGAAGACTCGATCACCGACCTCATAACTATGATCGACTCAGTGCACATCGGAATAACTCTTCTGTCGATCCTGTGCTTCTTTAATCCTTTGTCTTATGGTTTGCATTTTCTCTTCCATTTCTTGGATCGCTTCTGGTCCCACCAGGACCCTATCCTCAAGATGATCCCAACTCAAGGGCATCTGACACAGCCGCCCATAAAGAAACTCAAAAGGTACCATCTTAATGGTGCTCTGGTAACTGTTGTTGTAAGTGAACTCTACTAGAGGCAAGAATTCCCCCCAACTCTTTTGTTGGTCCATCACATACATGTGCAACATGTCTTCCAAGGTTTGGTTTGTTCGTTTTGTCTGTCTGTTAGTCTCTGGGTGATATGCAGTACTAAAGTTAAGTTGAGTTCCCAAGGCCTCTTGGAAACTCATCCAAAATCGTCTAGTGAACACCAATCCTCGATCAGATATAATCCTCTTAGGCACGCCATGCAGCCTCACAATCTCACTGATGAAAACTCTCCCTATATCAGGTGCCTGATATGTCATACGTATAGGAATAAAGTGAGCACTCTTCGTCAGAGTGTCTACTACTATGAAAATCTAGTCATGTCTCCTTGCCGTCAGTGGCTAACCAACGATAAAATCTATCGAAATAACCTCCCATTTTGATTCTGGGATGGCATGTGGTTGAAGTAATCCTATTGGGTGTCTATGTTCAGCCTTTACTTGCTGACATTCTAGACATCTGGCCACATAGTTGACTATGTCGGCCTTCATTCCCTTCCAAAAGAATAAGGGCTTAAGGTCCGCCCTCATCTTCGTCACCCTCAGGTGATCCATGTAAACTGCTCTATGAGCCTTACTCAGGTTCAACATCCTCAACTCGTCGTTTGGTGGCACATAAATCCAACCTCTAAACCTTAATAACCCATCGCTATCAAAATAAAAACCCTCAAATCATGGTACCATCATTGTGTTTTCTCTTATAAAACCCTTGACCTCTTTGTACCATTCGTCGTCACGGTGTAAAGTGAGAATTTTCTCATGTAAGTTTTTCTGAAGAGGAAACACCGAGAAGATGCATGGTCTCCGACTCAAAGCATCTGCCACTCGGTTCACCGTTACTTTTATGTAAGTAATCTCGAATTTGTACTCGCTAAGAAATTCTAACCAACGCCGTTGTCGTGCATTCAGGTTGCCTTGCGTGAAAATGTGTTGTAGTCCACAATGATCAGTCTTTAATTCAAATTTTTGTCCAACAATGTAGTGTCTCTCAAACCTTCAAGGCATATACGATGGCTAATAACTCCAAATCGTGCGTCATGTAGTTCTCCTAATGCCTTCTAAGTTTCCTCGAAATGTAAGCAATCACTCGTCCGTCTTGCATCAAGACTCCGCCTAAACCTTCCTTGGATGCATCAGTGCATACCAAGAAGTCTGCGTCCATGTCAGGGAATTTTAGTATCGACGTTGTTGTCAACAACTCTTTAAGCGTCCAAAATGCTTCTGTGCATTTCTCGATCCAAACAAACTTCTTGTTTTTCTTCTGCAATTCCATGATCGGATTTGCTATCTTTGAAAATACCTCGACAAACTGTCGATAGGATCCCGCTAAACCCATAAATCTATGCACCTCTCTGACATTCATTGGCGCAGGACATTCTATAATAGCCTCGACCTTGGGTGGATCCATGGAAATACCTTTGCCGGAGATGACATGCCCTAAGTAGTGAATCCTCGATTGATAAAAAGAGCATTTGGACAGTTTCCCATACAATTTGTGCTCTCAGGGACATTGTAGTACCAAGCGCAAGTGCTCATCATTTTCCTCCATCGTCCGAGATTAGATCAAAATATCGTCAATGAATACTTGGATGAACTTGTCTAAGTACTCACGGAACACCTTGTTCATCAAACTCATGAATACCCCTGGGGCGTTCGTCAGTCCAAACGGTAAAACAGTAAACTAGTAATGTCCAAATCTCATCTTAAAGGTGGTCTTAGGGACGTCATCCTCCTTGATCCATAACTAGTGATACCCTGATCGCAAATCAATCTTGGAGAACACCGTCGCACCCTTCATTTGATTTAAAAAATCATCAATTCTTGGTAAGGGATACTAATTCTTGATCGTAGCCTTGTTCAGTTGACGGTAGTCAATGCAAAGCCTCCATTATCCATCCTTCTTTCATATGAAAATAACTGGTGCACCCCATGGTGACACACTAGGGTGTATCAGTCCCAGGTCCAACAACTCCTTCAGTTGCAATTTCATCTCTTGCAACTCCAGGGTCAACATCCGATAATATGTTCTTGCTATTGGTTCGGTCCCTGGTTTCAGGTCTATGGTAAACTCCACTTCCCTTTCCGGCGACATCCCAGGCAACTCCTCTGGAAATCCATCCGCAAACTCCTTCACCACCGGAAGGTGTTCTAGACCTTCCGCTACTCCCTTTTCGTTTAGCGTGAGAATCGCATAAATCTTGCACCCCTTGTGCATACTCTTCCGTAACTTTGAGGAACAGATGAACCTCAAGGATACTCCTTGGTTTCGTCCTACAATCAAACGTCTCTGTCCTTCATCATCGACCAAGCTCAACCATTTCATCTTACAGTTGAGTATCGCCTCATGCCATTCCAACCAATGCATACCAATCACGACGTCATAAGATACTAAGATCGTGACATACAAGTTGACCCTCGTGACAAACTCTCCCAGGTTAAGGGAACAACCTGTAACCTTTCCTCAAACCTTCTGTTTGGCTCATGAAGCCATCTCTACGAAGCTAAACTTGTCCTATTCGACTGCCTTTACTTTAATCCTTTTTAGCATTGCACCAGAAATGAAACTCTCATTAACACCTGGGTCTATCAAAATACTAAGGGTCTGGTCAGCGACAGTACCTGTCGTCTCGAGCACCATCGAATGGTGCTCTGCCTGGTGGTTATTCACCACCGCATGAATCCGATGGGCCTTGCCCATATCTCCCACAATAGTGGGTCTGGCTAATTCGGACACTCTGTCCTCTCCACAGGACAGTCGTGCTGGTAGTGTGGCTCCCCACATGTCCAACACCCCTTCTTTGGCCTAGTAGTCCTCATACCCGAAGTAGAAGATGACGGCCCACCGGCTTGGAACCCAGGTCTGTTCTACTGAACAGACCTAAACTGTTGCTGCTGCGGGTGACGCTATTGCTGATGCGGTGGTCCCCAATAAGTTTTCCGCTACTGAGGTGGCAGTCGTCGGGGTGTAGTGAAAGTGGATCCCCTCTGGAAGCCACGATATCCCAGCGCATGTCTTGTTGGTGTCTGGTGCTGTGGCGTTCCAGATGAAACCTACCCTGCTGGTCTCGCTGGAGTCCTGGTCTAACCCCCACTGATAAGATCCTCTTTTGCTATGGGGGCCTTCTGGACAACATCGTGCAAGGTTTGAGGCATTAAAATTCTAATCTTTGCATGCAAGCTTCCGTTAAGGCCAAACATGAACCGGTTGACCTTAAGTTTCTCTATGTTAAGGTGCGGAGCATACCGGAGCATCTCCATAAAATGTGCCTTGTACTTGGGTACCGTACAACCTCCCTGTCATAAAGCATTGACCTCATTTAGCTGATGCTCAGTGAATTTTTCTGAAAGATACCTCTCTCGGAACCATTCCTTGAACAATTCCCATGACACGTCTTCAACGACCATGTTCAGCTGTGGTAGGAGTGTCTTCCACCATAGAAGAGTGCTCCCCTTCAGTTGAAAGACCGCCATGCGGACCTTCATGTTGGAGGTATAATCGCAAACTGAGAAGCACATCGCCATGTTCTCCAACCATGCCTCAGTGGCTGCATGATCCGGGGCAGCAAAGAACTCGAGAAATTTGACCTTCTCGAGTTCACAGTGAATGCTACCAGTAACGGTCAGTGCACGTGGCGGAACCTCAGCACGTGTCGGTGCCCTGGCCTCGTCTCTATCCAATCAGCTGATCATTGCCTCAAACATGTGCTGAAAAGACCTCATCATCCCGACCACGTCTCCAACTATTATTTGCTCCTGTCTAAGAACCTGCTCGCTTCCCTGCGGGTTAGACCCCTCAGGCGTGGATACTACTGGAGGTGTCACACCTCCTCCCCTAGCACCCCGTCATCTGCCTCTGTGGCATCCTCTAACCATGATTACCTTCACACACACAATCAACTCGATCAACAACAATATAATCAAATCAAATCATGTCACGAAATTCATAGCGAATATCAAGTCACGGGTCGAACCGGCTCTGATAACATATATAACATCCTCCGCGTTATGACAACAACTCTGATAACAAGTGGAATTTTTTTTGTGTGTGTGTGTTAAAAGTGTGTCTGCGTGTGTAAAAAGGAAACAGACACACTTGACTCCACGTCGCCACCCGACGACTAACAAGACGCAACCATGATGATCACAACAAGAGGACATAAGGTGCACAACAAGTAAATGCAAGCATTAAACAACCATAGACATAAGGCGCACAACAAGTAACTGCAAGCATTAAAAGACATACTGTGTTATGTACAGTATGAACACAGATGGAAGAATCCATAGTAATAGATTTTACTATATCTGCACAGGAAAGCATGGCTTTTAATCTTAGTTCTCTGCTCCGGAGAGAGAGAATGTCAGATAGGCTCCTAGTTGACTGCTCAGGCAGAAACTAGTAATCTCTGTCAGGAGGTTGTAGTGGTGGGAACTCTACCTTTAAAGAGCCCGCGACTACTGATACGACCTTAGAGGTGTGTCGCAAGAGTGGATACCCTGCCTTTAAAGGGCCCGAGACTCTTGATATATCATTGGATTCTTTACACAGAAAATAATCACACACAGACTTATATACATAGCGAATAGCTTTATCATATCGAAGAGTCTGATATCATACAACTGTGAATTTGGACAATTCCAATTATCGTACTAACCCTGAAATTAACCTAACCCTAAACGTTAACATAGAAATAAACAAAAACTTTATTAACCCTAAATTTAACAGCCCAACCCTAAGCCAATCAAATAAAAGCACCCTGTAGAAGGAACCCATCGGATAAGGGTGCCCGTCAGAATTAAGGGCAACACAGAAAAACCCAATACACAATAAAAACAAAAGCCAATTGAGCAAAAGGAAACTAATGAAGAAAAGCCAGAACCACATGGGCACAACTTCAATTGAAATGTCATAGGACTCTTCTAAATACTTTTAATAACTTGTTAAGGTCAATATCATTTAAGTCAGGCATCATTTAACGATGATTCCACTCATGTAATCAGTTCAACTCCTAGGTAGCTTGCTATGCATTTGAGGAAATGAGCCATTTTACTTAAGTGAAAAATTAAGAATTAAATACCAAAAATCCATTAAAGAAATAAGGGAGTAAGGGCTGCATTATACATCCATTAAAACTAATTACAAGGATAACTACTACTAACCATAAGTAAGATTTAAACATCAAACTCGTCTTATATCACACTAACCCTGCAAAATTCCAATTTCAATGCATCTATGTGTTATCAAAGAACCATAAAGCCACAATACCCCTTTCCATACATGACAACCATATTACCCACTAATCAATTATAAAAACCATGCACCATTTCATTAACCCAAACCCACGAACAATTTACAATAAAACAAAATTTCTTCTTAACCCAAATAGAAACTAACTAGATTTAAATGGAAGGGCAAGGAACTGCATTAAGTTAACAGAGAACATTCAACCATTAAAATGAAATATCATAATTCAATAAGCCTTAAATAATCGATAAATGCAACTAAAGAATGAATTAACATTAGCCTCATCCATAATTTAATTATCCATTCTTAATGATCAATAAAACAACTTTACATTTTACCCCACAACAATGTCCATCTGCATTAGTTGAAATCAATGAAAGTTAAATGGGGGATAACTTCGTTTTCCAGTGATGGAGATTGCCAGAGACGAAATTACAAAACAATACAAACGAAAATGCCAATACACTCATTGCCAGAATGAATTCTCAGAACTAAATTTTACAAAAATGGAATGCCAATACACTCATTGCCAGAACGAATTCTCAGAACAAATTTTACAAAACGAAAATGCCAATACACTCATTGCCAGAACGAATTCTCAGAACTAAATTTTACAAAAACGGAATTCCAATAAACTCATTGCCAGAACAAATTCTCAGAACAAATTTTACAAAATGAAAATGCCATAACGGATTTCCAGAAACAATGTACAGGAGCAATTTCCAAACAAAATTGCCAGAACGGATTACCAGAAGGAAAACAAAAATATAAAAGGGCATACAATCACTCCCACTTACACATGGAAGCCAATGGATGATGTGACAATGCAACCAGTCATATAAAATGCCCACAGTCATATAAAAATGCCCACTTTAGTATATAAATGCCCACAGTCATATAAAATGCCCGCGGTAATATATAAAATGCCCACAATCATATAAAAACGCCCCCATTTATATAAAAACACCCACTGTAGAGTATAAATGCCTACAGTGAAATAAAATGCCCACGGTAATATATAAAATGCCCACAGTCATATAAAAGCGCCCCTATTTATATGAAAACGCCCATTGTAGACTATAAACGCCCACAGTGAAATAAAATGCCAACAGTAATATATAAAATTCCCATAGACACATAAAAAAGGCCCCCATTTATATAAAAACGCCCACTGTAGAGTATAAACGCCCACAGTGAAATAAAATGCCCATGGTAATATATACAATGCCCACAGTAATATAAAAACGCCCCTATTTATATAAAAATGCCCACTCTAGAGTATAAACACCCACAGTGATATGAAATGCCCACCGTAATATATAAAATGCCCACAGTCATATAAAAACGCATAGCCATAAAATCCTAACCGACATGCAACCACAGAGTAAGAAGAAACATTTTATAACTCTAACACAATTTCAATCGCCGAAGAACAAGGCAAGAAAACCAATCGATCCAACGAGTATCCAAGCAGATTGAAGTTAAATATTTTTCATCTCACAACGCCAATACAAAGATGTTGATAACAATAAGAGAGGGCCAAGGTCCTAATACCTTCTATCATGCAAAATGAAAAACATACTGTTGCCTTAACTCCTGCCTTGAATGATGACCGCGCGCTCCATACCGCTCCTGCTCCGTGCCGCTCCCCTTGCCGACCGTTGAGACTACACCAGTACCTCTCAGCCAATCGCTAGGGGTACTCTGCTTCCCCCTTAGCCCCCTGAGCCGCAAAGGGGCCACACACAATCCAGATGGTCTGTCTAGCTTCCCAGATTGCCTCGCAAGGCCGAGCTACCACTCCTATCCAAGCTGGAAAATCCCAACTCTCCACAAGTAATCAGTCAAGTCACAATTCCGACAGAGTAACATTACACTAACAACCGATCCCTTTCTTCTTCATCTTCCCTTTCTTTTATAGAGTTTTCCAAACCTCACACTTTCCCTAAATCACTTTTAAATTAAGTTTTAATAAAAATATTCTAAATATTCTCCTTCCCACAAGTGTTGTCCATCCCCCTCTTTCCTCAAATAATTATTTTCTTTAAATTATTAATTTACTCATTTCCCTCACCCACCTAGAGTTGATCCTAAATTTCCTCCTAGTGTTTCTAGATCCCCTTACATGCTTTAAATAATTTCCTAAAAATGAAGTTACCAAATTAGCTCAAATTAGAAGGTTCTTAATTGCAGATTCCTTACTATGTTGACCTCGCTTTTTACCATAAGTTCTCAACTTTCCTTTATTATGTTTCCTCCAATCCTTAGCTTCCTAACTTTTGTTATCCCCTTCTTTCCCCTTTTTATTAGAGCCAAAATGGCAGTTGCGCTATTTACTCTTTTCCCTTTATTATTAATTTAAAATCTTTTTATACTTCCACAAGTTAAATAA
>JZKD02S1620438.1:415555-426646 GCA_000966675.3 Picea glauca
TAACCTAAGGAATCTTGATAGCTTGGCTAATGACCATTACAGATTACCTAAAACGGAATCAATCTATGAATAGGTTGACTCATTATAGAAATACCAACATTAACAAAGTAATATATATTTTCTATTCATGTAAAATATCTTGAATCGTAGTGTTGATTCTTAGTGTAAATGTTTTCTATCAAACACTTTGAACCTAATCAATCTATGAATAGGTTGACTCATTATAGAAATACCAACATTAACAAAGTAATATAGATTTTTTATTCATGGAAAATATATTGAATCTTAGTGTTGATTCTTAGTGTAAATGTTTGTTAGTGAGTAGACGTAGTAACAACATTATAGTATGACTGTTATTGGGCTTCTCCACTTCCCCGCAAATTTATTTTACTTGCATCAATTATTAAATAAATTCTTTATATAGTTATTGAGCATAATTTTAAGAATTAACTCCTCATCCTATAAATTTTTCTTAATAAATATTAAGTATTTAATCGATTCTTAAGCTTGTTATTGAGTATAATTTTGAAATTTAGTTTATGTTCTTTTAGGTTGCACATTTATGCAAATGAAACTACTTCCCAATATAGAAGGAAAGATACATATAAGTTGAATCTAAGTGTAAAGCGTATATATTCTCTTGGTCCACCTTTATTATATTGTAATTCTTTCATTTGAGTCGTTTTGTTTATTTTTTAAATATTAGATATGTGCATTGATAGTTTTGACGTTCTTTTTTAAATAATTATGAAGTTATTTGAATTTACCAAATTTAACGGGTCCATATTAAGTTCATTAATATCTTTACATATTAATATCATGTAAATGAAAATCAAAGTTAGGCATGTCAATTCAATTTACAATGGGTTTATCCTAGGTATAACGTATAAGTTTATAAGGTACAAACTTGTGAGAAAATAAATTTTGGCTAGTTAAAACCATTTTGGCTAGTTAAAATAATGGGTTTAACCATTTAAGGTCTTATGGATGGCGATTGTTCTGAGAAACATGGAGATGTCTACATCCCATGCCAACACAAGCAGACCAAGCACAATAATGTTACAACCAAGTACAACACTAAATAAAAAGGGACTACAACTCCCTCCACAGGAAGTGCAGGCTGAAAACGACTTCGCCTATACCCCGATCCATCGTCGAGGCTAGCTAGTCATACTTACAACCTATACCAATCATCTAATACGAGCCCAAATTAGCACGTCTAAAAGAATTAAGATGATAAGGTACAAACTGCCCTAGTCTTAAGGCCATTTCATTGGTCAACTTTAGATCATAAATTGACATCAAGGTACCCTCTAATTCATCATCTAAAGGACCTTATTGTGCAGGTCTGAACTTTGACTGGATTAACATTTAGCAATATAATTAATCATTACTGACAATAGTAAAAATAATGAATAGTTATAATTTATCATTTAATGCAATAACCAACAATTAATCTATAATCCTAAATCAATTAACGCCATATTCTCAAATCATTTAACTCAATCATTAAAATTAACACTAAACATTAACTTAAAAATGAGGGCAATAATTTAGAAGATCTTCAAGAAGCACTTTTATCTCCAAATTAAACATTTGTTACAAGACCAATCACATTCAATAGAATATATAAATTACCCATATTTTATGGAAAGAAAAATGAACTATTTCATTCATAACAAAAGAAACCATAATAGCTTTTTATAACAACCATATAAAAATATAAAATCAACCATAATATAAAAATATAAAAGAAACCATAATAGTTGTACATAACAACATTTCCATTTTAAAACTTCTCAATAAAATAAGAACCAAAAGGACATTTAACTCTAGATTACTCCATTAAACAATTATTAGGATAAAATATTGTCCATACTTTAAGGCCATTTATTCAATAATCACTCAATAACTTGATGGGATTGTCTAGTTATGAATTAACCATTAAATCAAAGTCTTTAGACATTTACCAGCTATCATTAAAATAATAAAAAGGCAAAGAAACAAGTGTTTTAAGACCCAGTAATCGGGTAACAGAGTAAGGCAAAGATGTGGTATTTAAATTAGAAGGCATCTAAAGAGCATTAAGGATAATGCTACCAGGTGAACAGAATAGGTGGAAGGTTGATGATATCCATTAGTAAGGTGGTGGTAAGGGTGCTAACGGAGTGTAGAAAAGGCCAATACTAGGTCACATTTGCCAAAAAAGAAAGAGGAAAAAAAAAAAAAAACACTTAAATATCTGAAGATAGTATGGATATGAGGAATAGGTTTACATGGGCATGGTCATAAAACATTGGCTAATCGACAAGCAATTAGAATAGATTCTAAATGTATACCACAGGTTGAAATGAAAACTAACAGTAACCATCAAAGTCAACAATTGAAACACTACAGACTCCATAGTCATTAGTCTAAGACAACGGAAATTTGACAAAAACAGAGAGTAAAAACAAGGCGTAGGGATCCCATCTGTTTCTATTCAAACATATGAGGAGACTAAAATAGGGAAATAAAGTAGTTTCCTAATCATACTAAGGTATCTGGAACACCCTAACTCCCATGGGCATGTAACTCATTACTTTTTAACACCATTGAAATGGCGGACCTGAACTGATTGTTACCTTCAGCACATGTGTTTGTCTTTTGAGTTTTGGTAAACATAGGTTTTTTTTTTAAAGCTAGCTTGAGGCAAGGGTTGGCGAGTCAGTGGAAGGTACTTAACCACAAGCGATTTCCCTCTGAATTCTAGAAGAAAATGTTCTTGCTCAGAGGACAAGACTCCATCGAGATCTCAACCTCGTCGATGTTTGTTTATGAGCACAGGTAATTCTCATCCACAGTCTCCACCACATCACAACAACATGCCACTGTCTTCAAAGGGTAACACGCTAAATGAAATAAATTACAACGCACTGGTCTAACGATACTCTACCTCATTCAAGGCCAAGTTCTAAATCACAATTTAAGGAGTGACCATAACTATTCCACAGGGCGTAAATGCCTATCATCGTTGTGACTATCCCATAACCCAAGATAACCGTAACACTAAAATTTAGGAACAAGAAGCCTCGAGTACAGTGGCAGCGCTTCCAAGGTATCAAGAATGTTGAGATTACAACCATAATAAAGGCACTGAGTTAGTTTTTATCAAGGAAACCTATGAGGAGAGAAAGATTGCAATTCTAAAAGAGTCATTACTGAGTTCCAGGGTTAAATGTACTCACTGACATATGGGAGAAAAGACTTGTCAATTGCAATAAAATTATGAATTCACTAGAAATATAAAATATAGATTCACCATTTAAAAACATATAGCATATAGATTGTCACTAAAATACAACATCATTGATAGAAATAAAAACACAGTCAGGGAAGTCAAGCTTGGTATAGGAGAGAAGAACCCAAAGGTAACTCGCCAGTTAATCTAGCCAGCGAAAATTTAAAAGGGATGTCGAGCACGGGAAGGGCATGGCTGCCATCATTTGTTTTCAAAGCACACTAGATTTTGCCTATAAAGTAATACTGATTAAAGGATGATATTGCAGGCTGGGAGTAAAAATAATCACATTTTAAATTGCCAGGAATGTATCAGCGTTAACTTAAAATTTGCTAGAAATCATCAATACAGAGTTAAATTATCGTTGCATACATAAGACGCAGTTGAAAATGTAAATTGAAGATCATGGTGAGAGGAGCGTAAGCATGGTAAGAGCAGCGCAAGGGTTATAGTCAACACCACAGGGAGATCAATCAACCAATCAATCAGCCAGCTTATAAAATTTTCATTCCTAAAACTACACTGACAGTTTCTTGCTCAATACACTGGCAGATCTAAATCATACATCCTACAATCATTCTATCAATCAACAGAAATGTGTACTATTTCCTTTTCGCCTGCTCTGAGTGTCGTCCGCACACTCTAGGTTGCTTCCACTCGCCGACCGTCGAGACCTCACTGGCACCTCCCAGCGAATGCTAGGGGTAATCTGCTTCACCCTTAGCCCCCCAAGCGGTAAAGGGGACACACACTATCCAGATGGTACATCTAGCTCCTAGCGCGCCTCGCAAGGCCAAGCTACCACTCCTATCCAAGTTGGGAAATCCCAACTCCTCACAAGTAAATCAGTCAAGTCACTAATCCGATAGCGTAACGTTATGATAACAGTCGATCCCTTTCTTCCTCCTCCTTCCTCTCTTTTAGAGAGTTTTAGAACTTCCAAAGTTTCCCTAAATCTTATTTAATTTAAGTTTTAAATAAAAACTTCTAAAAATTCTCCATCGAACAAGTGTCGTTCATCCCCAACTTTCCTCCAATAATTATTTTCTTTAATTTATTAATTGTCTCATTTCCCTCACCCACCTAGAGTTACTCCTAAATTTACTCCTAGGTGTCCCTAGATTCCCTTACAGGTTTTAAATACTTTCCCTAAAATGAAGTTGCTAAATTAGTTCAGTTTAGAAGGTTCTTAATTGCATATTCTTTACTAAGTTCACCACTTGTTTTTTACCATAAGTTCCCTTCTTTCCCTTATTATGTTTCCTCCATTCCTTAGTTTCCTAATTTTTATTATTCCCTTCTTTCCCCTTTTTATTAGAGCCAAAATGGCAGTTGTGCAAATTAACCCCTTTTCCTTTTTATTAATAATTTAATATCTTTTACACTTTCACAAGTTAAATAATTAAATTCTTCTTTATGTTTTATATCCACATCTTTTAATTAAATTATTGCTCTCTTCATTATACCCCAAAAATTTATGAAGACCAAAATTATTACTTCAGTGGATTTTATTTTAAATTTTATCATTTTAAATTTTTAGATATGTTTTCTCAAGGGTAGACGAAATTTTACCCCTAGCCAAGTTTTAGACTTAGGACTTAGATTCTAAACTAGGTGACATTTTAATTAGGGAAGTTGTTTTAAAATTTCTTAATGAGATATTAGTCTTAGGGCCATCTAGGTTCGTTCCTTTAACATCATCAATGTGACACGCCCTTCAGGACGCACTACGTGCTCCAAGGGTGTCAATTGCCTCTAGTGTTTCTTTTGTGCGGTATGCCATTTAGGATGTACCACGTGCTCCAAGGGTGCCACTCACCTCTTGACTGATTGGTAGACATCAATAACCCCTCCAGTCAACACTCCACCATGTGAACTTCTGGGAGACTAAGGGATTCTAAGGAATAAGGCCCCTGCCTTATTGCGCACCCTTTAGAATCATCGTGAGCGACCATTGCAGCCTGCCCTCACAACATCGTGGGTCCTCTCGAACTAGGTAATCATTAACCTATAGTTCAAGCCACGACGGGAGTGCTAGTAGGTTGTGGCAGGGCTGTTGTCCACACCTCTCCCTCAACCTCTCTGGTAGTCGTGTGTGGCCCCTTTACTCCATATGTTAGTCTAGTTGGCAAGCTATCGTCAGTCTGCATCATCAACAATCAGGTCGGACATGTCCACATCATATCATCTAATCAAAGGTACAAAAATGATAGTAAAGAAATCAAACCCTAATAGCACACTCCCTGACTCGATCCAGATTCGAAGGGTTCCATCGATGCCTCTGCATCCTCAAGGTCGAAAACCCTACACACTCAGTAAAACCGAGTCAATAGCACATGTCTCTGTCAATGTAGTAAAACATCATGTCATCTATCATAACGCATCATAATCAAGGACAAATGTTTTAATATCATAATAGTCTGTATCACTTGCGAGCAAGTGTCCTCAAAGAATAAGTTTTCTCAGTGTGCCAGATCGGGATGTTACATACACCCTCTCTTGGTCTAAACTTCATCCTGAAATTTCACAGTATAAATACCAAAATAAGTGTATCATAGTATCATAAGTCTATCTATCAAACAAAAATGGAAACTATTGGTGAATATCATATGCATCCTCCCAGGTCGCCAAGTGCGGACTATAATTGTCCCACCGGACCTTGACTTGGTCTACCATTCGACGTCGTAATCGTCGAACACGATGATCTAAGATGTGGTCTGGCTTATCCATGAGAGCTCCCTCATCCGATACCTGCAAGGAACTCATGTCAATCACATGTGTAGGATCACTAATATAATGTCTCAAAACAGATACATGAAAAACATCATGCATATGCCTCAAAGAATCAGGCAAGGCTAGTTGATAGGCCACAAGCCCCTTTCTCTCCACAATCTCGAAAGGTCCCACAAACATAGGAGAGAGTTTGTCTCCCTTTCCAAAATTGATCGAACTGTTATGTGGTTTAACCTGCAAGAAGACTCGATCACTGACCTCGTAACTATAGTCGACTCGGTGCGCATCGGCATAACTCTTATGTTGATCCGGTGTTTCTTTAATCCTTTGTCTTATGGTTTTCATTTTCTCTTCCATTTCTTGGATCGCTTTGGGTCCCGCCAGGACCCTATCCTCAAGTTGATCCCAACTTAAGGGCGTCTAACATGGTCACTCGTAAAAAAACTTGAAAGGCACCATCTTAATGGTGCTCTGGTAACTGTTGTTGTAAGTGAACTCTACTAGTGGCAAGAATTCTTCCCAACGCTTTTGTTGGTCCATCACGCACATGTGCAACATTTGCTCCAAGGTTTGATTCATTCATTCTGTCTGTCCGTTAGTCTCCGGGTGATACGCAGTACTAAAGTTAAGTTGGGTTCCCAAGGTCTCTTGGAAACTCATCCAAAATCATCCAGTAAACATCGATCCTCGATCGAATATAATCTTCTTAGGCAATCCATGCAGCCTCGCAATCTCACTGATGAAAACTCTAGCCATGTCAGGTGCTTGATACGTCGTATGCACAGGAATAAAGTGATCACTCTTCATCAAAGTGTCTACTACTACAAAAATCGAGTCATGTCTCCTTGCTGTCAGTGGCAATACAACAATAAAATCCATCAAAATAACCTCCCATTTCAATTCTAGGATGGCATGTGGTTGAAGTAATCTTGCTAGATGTTTATGTTCATCCTTTACTTGCTGACACTCTAGACATCTAGCCACATAGCTGACTATGTCGGCATTCATTACGTTCCAGAAGAATAAGCGTTTAAGGTCTGCCCTCATCTTTGTGACCCTCGGGTGAGCCATGTAAAATAATCTATGAGCCTCGCTCAAGATCAACATCCTCAACTCGTCATTTGGTGGTACGTAAATCTAACTTTTGAACCTCAATAACCCATTGCTATCAAAATAAAATCCCTCATATCATGGTACCATCATTATGTTTTGTCTGATAAAACCCTCGACCTCTTGGTACCAGTCATCATCACGATGTAAAGTTAGAATCTTTTCACATAGATTCATCTTAAGAGGCAACACTGAAAAGATGTGTGGTCTTCAACTCAAAGCATCCGCCACTCGGTTTACTATTCCCTTTATGTAAGTAATCTCAAAGTTGTAGTCGCTAAGCAATTCCGACCAACGTCATTGTCGCGCGTTCATGTCCCTTTACGTAACAAATGTGTTGTAGTCCACAATAATCAGTCTTTAGTTCAAATTTTCATCCAACAGGGTAGTGTCTCCAAACCTTCAAGGCATATATGATGGCTAATAACTCCAAATCATGCATCGCGTAGTTCTCCTCATGCCTTCTTAGTTTCCTCGAAATGTAAGCGATTACTCGTCTGTCTTGCATCAAGACTCCACCTAATCCTTCCTTGGATGCATCTGTGCATACCAAGAAGTCCACGTCCATGTCAGGGACCTTTAGTATTGGTGTTGTCGTCAACAACTCTTTAAGCCTCCGAAATGGTTCCACGCATTTCTCAGTCCAAACAAACTTTTTTTTTTCTTCTGCAATTCCGTGATTGGATTTGCTATCTTCAAAAATCCCTCAACAAACCATCGATAGTATCCAGCTAAACCCATAAAGCTACGCAATTTTGTGACATTTGTCGGTGCGGGTCATTCCATAATAGCCTCGACCTTGGCTAGATCCACGGTGATGCCTTCGTCGGAGATGACATGCCCTAAGTAGTGAACCCTCGATTGATAAAAAGAGCATTTGGACAATTTCCCATACAATTTGTGCTCTTGCAAACACTGCAGTACCAAGTGAAAGTGTTTGTCTTTCTCCTCCATCGTACAAGAGTAAATCAAAATATCGTCAATGAACACTTGGATGAACTTGTCTAAGTACTCACGGAACACCCCGTTCATCAAAATCGTAAATACTCCTTGGGCATTTTTCAGTTCAAATGGTAAAATAGTAAACTCGTAATGTCCAAAACTCATCTTAAAGGCAGTCTTAGGAACATCATCTTCCTTGATCCGTAATTGGTGATACCCTGATCGCAAATCAATCTTGGAGAACACCGTCACACCCTTCATTTGATCGAACAGATCATCAATTCTTGGCAAGGGATATTGATTCTTGATCATGGGCTTGTTCAGTTGATGGTAGTCAATGTAAAGCCTCCATGATCTGTCCTTCTTTCATATGAAAAAATCCGGTGCACCCCACGGTGACACACTAGGACATATCAGTCCCAGGTCCAACAACTCCTTCAATTGCATTTTCAACTCTTGTAACTCCGGGGTCGACATCCGATAAGGCATTCTTTCTATTGGTTCAGTCCCTAGTTGTAGGTCTATGGTAAACTCCAATTCCCTCTCCGGCAGCATCCTAGGTAACTCCTCCAGAAACATGTCCGCAAACTCTCTCACCACCGGAAGGTGTTCTATACCTTCTACTACTCCCCTCTCGTTTAACGCAAGGATCACATAAATCTTGCACCCCTTGCACATACTCTTCAGTAACTGTAAGGAAGAGATGAACCTCAGGGAAACTCCCTGGTTCCATCCTACAATCACACGTCTCTTTCCCTCATCATCGATCAAGCTCAACCGTTTCATCTTACAGTTGAGTATCGCCTTATATGATTCCAACCAATCCATACTAATTACAACATCATTAATATCCTAAGATCATGAATTACAAGTTGGCCCTCATGAAATACTCTCCCAGGTTAAGGGCACAGCCCGTAAACTTTCCTCCAACCTTCTGTTTGGCTTTCAAGGCCATCTCTACGAAGCTAAACTCATCTTGTTCGACTGCCTTTACCTTAATCCTTTTTAGTGCTGCACCAGAAATGAAACTCTCAGTAGCACCAGGATCTATCAAAACACTAAGGGTCTGGTCATCGACAGTACCTGTCATCTCAAGCATAGTCGACTAGTGCTCTGCCTGGCGGTTATTCACCACTACATGAATCCGATGGGCCTTGCCCATATCTCCCACTCTAGTGGGTTTGGTTGATCCAGATGCTCTGGTCCTCTCCACATGACAGTCACACTAGTAGTGTGGCTCCCCACATGTCCAACACCCCTTCTTTGGCCCAGTAGTCCTGGTACCTGAAGTAGAAGATGATGGCCCACCGGCCTAGAACCCTAGTCTGTGTTGTTGAACATGCCTAAACTGCCACTGCTGCAGGCGATGTTGTTGTTGATGTTGTGGTCCCCAATAAGGTGTCTGTTGTTGAGGCAGCGGTAGCCGGGTTGTAGTGAAAGTGGATCCCCTCTGGAAGCCACGATATCCCAGTGTATGTCTCGCTAGTGTATGGTGCTACTGGGTTCAAGATGAAACCTGCCCTGCTAGTCTCGCTGAAGTCCTGGTCTGACCCCCATTGTTAAGCTCCTCCTCAGCTATGAGGGTCTTCTGGATAGGATCATGCAAGGTTTGAGGCAACCAAATCCTAACCTTTACACATAGACTATCGTTAAGGCTGAACACGAACCTGTTGACCTTAAGTTTCTTTGTGTTAAGGTGCGGAGCATACTGGAGAAGCTCCATAAAACAGGCCTCATACTCAGGCACCGTACGATTGTAAATTCTAACCTTATACAATACCTACTGCAAACTGATATTTAGAAAATAACAAAAAATATACAATGGCAAATACAAACATTACACAGAGATTTTTCACCTAGAAACCCAAACCGGGAAAACCAACATATATTATATTCATACATTGTGTTACATTGTTTACAATACAATATACATATAGGAGCCAGCAGCATCCAAAACCCTAACCCAATGAAATGGATTAGTCCAAAACCCTAATTCCTTAACTGGAAATAGAAAACCATTGGCAAAAAACCATGTGCCGAAAAACCACCTAAATATCATGTGGTCCCGGAAATATGTCGTCCCGGTGCCAAAACAAATTTCGGGGGTGCTGCCCCTGAACCCCTGCACCCCCCTCTAATCCCCCTGCACGCCTGACACAGATGCTCATACCCTACTACTCATGCAAAGAGTATAACACATACCCAACATTCTCCCACTTGTTGTTTTCTTTGCACACAGGGGGTTACAAGATTACATAGTCAACAATCCAGGGCAACAATGCCCATGGATCCTCTACACCAAGAGAACTTCTCAGTGCTCACAGATTTTGTCAATGAATCTGCAAAATTCTTCAAAGTGTCCACCTTCATCAGTGATACTCTCTTTTCTTCAATCATGTCTCTTACAAAGTGATATTGAACATCAATGTGCTTTGTCTTTGAATGATAAGCAGGGTTCTTTGCCAATAAAATTGCACTCTGACTGTCACACTCTATCCTTACAGCTTCTTGTACCAACCCAATACCTGAACACAATCTTTGTAACCTTACTGCTTCCTTACTTGCATGAGTGGCTGTCATGTATTCAGATTCTGTAGTTGAAAGTGCCACTACAACTTGTCTTTTGCTCATCCAACTTATTTCTCCTCCAAACAGGTTAAACACATACCCGCTTGTGGATCTCCTACGATCCAAATCTCCAGCCTAGTCTGCATCCACAAAGCCATGTATATCGACCACTCTATCCAATCCCAATCTTCCTTCGTAGAAAAATCCATAGCTAGAAGTGCCATGCAAATACCTGAAAACCCTTTTTATTGTTGTCCAATGCTCCTTCCTTGGTTTTGACATATACCTGCTCAAAACTCCCACTGCATGTGCAATGTCTGGTCTAGAACATACCATTGCATAAATCAAACTGCCAAATGCACTCGCATATGGAACATGAGACATGTCCTCCTCTTCTTCATGTGTCTTGGGACACTGATCCGCAGATAACTTTACACCAACAGGAATAGGAACCTTAA
>JZKD02S1620438.1:431016-450620 GCA_000966675.3 Picea glauca
AGCTCAAAGATTTTCCCATTAAACTTCTCGATCTCCATCTTCAAATTGCTTGCCATTTCTTTTCACCTGAAAAACAATACCACAGATCTCCCACTGTAACAAGGCTTATCACAGTTCCGAGCCAAACCCTTGATGACAAAGGCATCCCCCTGAAGCCAATAAAGATATGATACCAAATGTAGATTATAACCTTGTACAATACCTAATGCAAACTGATATTCAGAAAAGAAAAAAAAAGATACAATGGAAAATACAAACATTACACAGAGATTTTTCACCTGGAAACCCAAACCGGAAAACCAACATATATTATATTCATACATTGTGTTACATTGTTTACAATACAATATACATATAGGATCCAACGACATCCAAAACCCTAACCCAATGACCTAGATTAGTCCAAAACCCTAATTCCTTAACCGAAAATAGAAAACCATTGGCAAAAAACCATGTGTCGAAAAACCACCTAAATATCATGTGGTCCCAGAAATATGTCATCCTGATGCGAAAAAAATTTTCTAGGGCACTGCCCCCGAACCCCCGCGCGGGGGGCTCCTCCCCCATCTAACCCCCCTGCACGCCTGACACATACTCTCAGACACTACTACTCATGAAAATAATATAACACATACCCAACAACAACCTCCCTGTCATAAGGCATTGAACTCATTGAGCCGACGCTCAATGAATTTCTATGAAAGGTACCTTTCTCGGAACTGTTCCTCGAATAGTTCCCATGAGACGTCTTCAACCACCATGTTTAGTTGTGGTAGGAATGTCTTCCACCATAGAGGAGCGCTCCCCTTCAGTTGAAATACCGCCATGCGGACCATCATGTTGGAGGTATAATCGTGAAGTGAGAAGCACATCACCATGTTCTCCAACCATGCCTCAGCGATCACGCCGTCTAAGGCACCAAAGAACTTAGGAAATTTGACATTCTTGAGTTCACAGTGAATGCTACTACTGACGGTCGGTGTGCATGGTGGAACCTCAGCGGTTCCGGTGCTCTAGCCTCATCTTTGTCCAAACGGTTGATCAGTGCCTCAAACATGCGCTGAAAGGATCTCATCATTCCGATTACATCGCCAACTGTTATCTACTCCTTCCTGAGAACCTGCTTGCCTCCCTGGGGGTTAGACCCCTCAGGCATGGATGCTGCTAGAGGCATCGCGCCTCCTCCCCCAGCAACCCATCGTCTACCTCTGCGACATCCTCTAACCATGATTACCTTCATGCACACAATCAAGTTGTTTAGCAACAGTATAATCAATCATGTAGATGAAAGTTGTAGAAATCCCAAGTCGTGGGTCGAACCCACTCTGATACCATATGTAACGAACCTCCTCGTTACGCCGACATCCTCTTATGACAAGTGCAATTTGTTTTTTTGTATGTGTGCGTGTGTACAAGGATAAAATTTACATTCGATTCTGCGTCGCCATACGACGACGAATCATGACACATGTAATGCGAGGAAAACATAAAGATCTACGATGCACATAAACCTCTGCAAGCATTGAGCGACAATCAACTGACAAATAATAAGAATGACTACCCACCCATCCTACCCTGCAATGGCTAGGACCTCAAAGACACCTAAGCAATGCTCAAGCCCAGGTTCCCATCGATTTTAACCATTTAAGGTCTCAGGGCTGGCGATTGTTCTGAGGAACATGGAGATGTTTACATCCTTCCCGACACAAGTAGACTAAGCACACTAACGTTACAACCAAGTACAACACTAAATAAAAAGGGACTACAACTCCCTCCACGGGAAGCACAGGCTGAAAATGACTTCGCCTATACCCCGATCCATCATCAAGGCTAGCTAGTCATACTTATAGCCTATACCAGTCATCTAATATGATCCCAACTTAGCACATCTAAAAGCATTAATATGATAAGGTACAAACTACCCTAGTCTTAAGGCCATTCCATTGGTCAAATTTAGATCATAAATTGACATCAAGGTACCCTCTAATCCATCATCTAAAGGACCTTATTGTGCAAGTTTGAACTTTGACTGGATTAACATTTAGCAATATAATTAATCATTAGTGACAATCTTAAAAATAATGAATAGTTATAATTTATCATTTAACGCAATAACCAACGATTAATCTCTAATCCTAAATCAATTAATGCCATATTCTCAAATCATTTAATGCAATCATTAAAATTAACACTAAACATTAACTTTAAAATGAGGGCAATAATCTAGAAGATCTTTAAGAAGCACTTTTATCTCCAAATTAAACATCTGTTACAAGACCAATCACATTCAATAGAATATAAAAATTACCTAGATTTTATGCAAAGAAAAATGAACTATTTCATTCATAACAAAAGTAACCATAATAGCTTTATATAACAACCATATAAAAATATAAAATCAACCATAATATAAAAATATAAAAGCAACCATAATAGCTGTACATAACAACATTTCCATTTTAAAACTTCTCAATAAAACGAGAACCAAAAGCATATTTAACTCTAGATTACTCCATTAAACAATTATTAGGATAAAATATTGTCCATACTTTAAGGCCATTTATTCAATAATCACTCAATAAGCTGACGGGATTGTCTAGTTATGAATTAACCATTAAATCACAGTCTTTAGACATTTACTAGCTACCATTAAAATAATAAAAAGGTGAAGAAACAAGCATTTTAAGATCTAGTAACTGGGTAACAGAGTAAGGCAAATATGTGGTATTTAAATTAGAAGGCATCTAAAGGGCATTAAGGATAACGCTGCTAGGTAAACAAAATAGGTGGAAGGTTGTTGTTATCCATTAGTAAGGTGGCAGTAAGGGTGCTGACAGAGTGTAGAAAAGGCCAATACCAGGTCACATTTGCCAAGAAAGAAAGAGGAAAAAAAAACAAAAACAAAAGCACTTAAATATCTGAAGATAGTATGGATACGAGGAATAGGTTTACATGAGTACGGTCATAAAACATTGGCTAATCTACAAGCACTTAGAATAGATTCTAAATGTAGACCATAGGGTGAAATGAGAACTAACAGTAATGATCAGAGTCAACAATGTAAACACTACAGACTCCATAGTCATCAGTCTAAGACAACAGAAATTTGATAAAAACAAAGAGTAAAAACAAGGCATAGGGAGCCCATGCATTGCTATTCAAACATATGAGGAGACTAAAACATGAGAATAAAGTAGTTTCCTAATCGTATTAAGGTATCTGGCACACCCTAACTCCCAGGGGCACGTAACTCATTGCTTTTTAACACCATTGAAATGGCAGACCTGAACTGATCGTTACCTTCTGCATAGGCGTTTGTCTTTTGAGTTTTGGTAAACACTAGTTTTTTCTTGAAAGCTAGCTTGAGGCAAGGGTTGGCCAGTCAGTGAAAGGTACTTAACCAAAATTGATTTACCTCTGAATTCTAGAAGAAAATGTTCTTGCTCAGAGGACAAGACTCCATCGAGATCTCAACCTCGTCGATGTTTGTTTATGAGCACAGGTAATTCTCAGCCACAATCTCCACTGCATCACAACAACACGCCACTGTCTTCAAAGGGTAACACGCTAAATAAAATAAATTACAACACACTGGTCTAACGATACTCTACCCCATTCAAGGTTGAGTTCTAAAGCACAGTTTAAGGAATGACCATAACTATTCCACAGGGAGTAAATTATGCCTATCATCGCTGTGACTGTCCCATAACCCGAGATAACCATAACATTGAAATTTATGAACAAGAAGCCTTGAGTACAGTGGCAGCTCTTCCAAGGTATCAAGAATTCTGACATTACAACCATAATAAAGGCATTGAGTTAGTTCCCATCAAGGAAACCTACGAGGAGAGAAATATTCCAGTTCTAAAAGAATCGCTACTGAGTGCCAGGGTTAAATGTACTCGCTGACATATGGGAGAAAAGATTTGTCATTTGCAATAAAATTATGAATTGACCAGAAATATAAAATATATATTTTCCATTTAAAAACATATAGAATATAGATTGTCACTAAAATACAACATCGCTAACAATAATAAAAACATAGTCAGGGAAGTCAAACTCGGTCTGGGAGTGAAGAACCCAAAGGTAACTCGCCAGTTAATTCAGCCAGTGAAAATTTAAAAGGGATGTTGAGCACAGGAAGGGCATGGCTACCATCATTTGTTTTCAAAGCACACTGGATTTCACCTATAAAGTAATACCGATTGAAGGATGAGATTGTAGGCCGGGAGTAAAAATAATCACATTTTAAATTGCCAAGAATGTATCAGCATAAACTTAAAATTTGATAGAAATCATCAATACAGAGTTAAATTATCCTTGCATACATAAGACTCAGTCAAAAATGTAAATTGAAGAGCATGGTGAGAGGAGTGTAAGCATGGTAAGAGGATCACAAGGGTTACAATCAACACTGCAGAGAGATCAATCAACCAATCAATCAGCCAGGTTATAAAATTTCCACTCCTAAAACTGCACTGACAGTTTTCTGCTCAATACACCGATAGATCTAAAACATACATCCTACAATCATTCTATCAATCAACATAAATGTGTATCATTGCCTGTTCGCCTGCTCTGAGTGTCGTCTACGTACTCCATGCCACTTCCGCTTGTCGACCGTCGAGACCTCACCGGTACCTCGCATCCAACGCTAGGGGTACTCTGCTTCTCTCTTAGCCCCTCGAGCCGCAAAGGGGCCACACACTATCCAGATAATACATCTAGCTCCTAGCTCGCCTCACAAGGCTGAGCTACCACTCCTATCCGAGCTGGGAAATCCCAACTCCTCACAAGTATATCAACGAAGTCACTAATCCGGCAACGTAACGTTACGCTAACAACCGATCCCTTTCCTCCTCCTCCTTCCTCTGTGTTAGAGAGTTTTAGAACTTCCAAAGTTTCCCTAAATCTTATTTAATTTAAGTTTTAAATAAAAAATTCTAAAAATTCTCCATCGAACAAGTGTCATTCATCCCCCACATTCCTCCAATAATTATTTTCTTTAATTTATTAATTGTGTCATTTCCCTCACCCACCTAGAGTTACTCCTAAATTTACTCCTAGGTGTCCCTAGATTCTCTTACATGTTTTAAATACTTTCCCTAAAATAAAGTTGCTAAATTTGTTTAGTTTAGAAGGTTCTTAATTGCAGATTCATTACTAAGTTGACCCCTTGCTTTTTACCATAAGTTCCCTTCTTTCCCTTATTATGTTTCCTCCATTCCTTAGTTTCCTAATTTTTATTATTCCCTTCTTTCCCCTTTTTATTATAGCCAAAATGGCAGCTGTGCAAATTAACACCTTTTCCTTTTTATTAATAATTTAATATCTTTTACACTTTCACAAGTTAAATAATTAAATTCTTCTTTATGTTTTATATCCACATCTTTTAATTAAATTATTACTCTCTTCATTTTACCCCAAAGATTTATGAAGACCAAAATTATTACTTAAATGGTTTTTATTTTAAATTTTACCATTTTAAATTTTTAGATATGTTTTCTCAAGGGTAGACAAAATTTTACCCCTAGCAAAGTTTTAGATTTAGGACTTAGATTCTGAACTAGGCGACATTTTAATTAGGGAAGTTGTTTTAAAATTTCTTAATGAGATATTAGTCTTAGGGCCAGCTAGGTTCGTTCCTTTAGCATCATCAACGTGACATTCCCTTCAGGACGCACTACATGATTCAAGGGTGACATTCACCTCTAATGTTTCTTTTGTGCGACGTGCCCTTCAGGATGCACCACGTGCTCCAAGGGTGCCACTCGCCTCTTGATTGATTGGTAGACATCAATAACCCCTCGAGTCAACACTCCACCAGGTGATCTTGTGGGAGACTAATGGATTCTAAGGAATAAGGCCCCCACCTTATTGCGTGCCCCTTAGAATCATTGTGAGCAATTGTCGCAGTCTGCCCTCGTGGCATCGTGGGTCCTCTCGAACTAGGTAATCGTTAACCTACAGTTCGAGCCATGATGGGAGTGCTAGTAGGTTGTGGCAGGGCTGTTGTACACACCTCTCCCACAACCTCTCTTGTAGTTGTGTGTGGCCCCTTTACTCCATATGTGAGTCTGGTCAGTAAGATATCGTCAGCCTGCATCATCAACAATCATGTCAGACATGTCCACATCATATCATCTAATCAAAGGTACAAAAATCATAGTAAAATAATCAAACCCCAATAGCACACTCCCTGACTCGATCTGGAGTCCAAGGGTTTCGTCGATGCCTCTACATCCTCAAGGTCGAAAACCTTGCACACTCAGTAAAACCGAGTCAATATCACCTGTCTCTGTCAATGCAGTAAAACATCATGTCATCTATCATACGCATCATAATCAAGGACAAATGTTTTAATATCATAATAATTTGGATGACTTGCGAGAAAGTGTCCTCAAAGAATAAGTTTTCTCAGTGTGCCAGAGCGGGATGTTACAAATATTAATATTTAGAGTTCAAAAGAACAAATTACAAATTTGGGATATACATTATTCATTCCCATCCTTTATGGTTCTTCTAGTTGCACGTGTTATGAAGACTTCCACACTACTTTAGGGCTTCTTGTTTGTGTAGGAAAATTTACTCTCGGATTTGAATTTGTGTGAAATTTTATTCCTTTGGTTATCCTAGAGACTTTTGTAAACATGATCTATTGATTTTTGTTACATGTTCACATAAGTAATAGATGTRGTACATATGTCTTCCATGCAGACATAGGTCATAGATGTRRTACATATTCACACTTGTGATAATTAGGAATTAATGGAACCATTTTTATTATCATTCTCTTCATTTCTCCAAATTGTACATTCCTATGTATTTATTTCGAATTTGAATATAAAGACATCTAAGGAATATTTTATGGGATTTGAATATCAACATTAAAATTTTTAAAAAGAACAAATTACTAATTTGAAATGTAATTACTTTATAGCCATAGTTATTAAATTACTTTAATTGCTTAGATAATTTTTCTAAAGTAATGGATTTCTTTGGGACACCTTTCTTGAGATGTTCATTCCTCATATATCCTTAATCATTCTCATCCTTTATCTCACTTGTAATTGGGAATTCTATGAAGGCTTCAATTCTATATTTGGAATTTCTTTTTATGTAGAACAACTTATTTTAGAGTTTGAATTTGTGGAAAATCTAATTATCTTACATATCCTAAAGGTTTATGTAGACACAATCTATTGATTTATCATTCTAATTAATTTGTATAAAATATAGAAAAACTTATATAACATTTTATAACTTCTCTTTATTTTCCACTTATAATGACTATGACTATGGTGTAATAAATACTATAATTTTTTTCAACAAAAAGTCATAAAAAAAAAGTACAATATGTTAAATAAAAAAACTACCTTTAAATTTAAATAACAAAATGTGTATATGTTAAAAATTAACTACCTAATAAAAAATTTATATCATGAATTTGCATATACTAAGTAACAATGTACTTTTGGGAACAAAAAAATGAACACTACATTCATTAAAACCAACCAATATACAAAAAATATTATAAAACATAAACAAAATCTAATAAATTAAGTACATGATAAAAACTCCATTTAATCTTATTGTTCAAGGTTCGCTCTGAGGTCACCGGAACGAAACAAATGGATAGGAATTCATAATGGTTAAGCATAGAGGGTTTAACCGGAAAGTGGAAGTAATCGAGCATGGTAGTGGATCCATCCGCCAATGTCTTGGCCACAGGGCTAGGCTCCTGCGGCCAAGTCACAATCCATTGGACTGTGACTTGGCCATGGGGGGGCGACCTTGTGGCCAAACTGTTGGTGTTCCCATGGCTTGGCCACAAGGCTGCCCCCCTGTAGCCAAGTCATAGTCCACTGGACTGTGACTTCGCTACAGGGAACCAACCCTATGGCCAAGTCATTGGTGTGCCCATAGCTTGGCCATATGGGCCGCCACATAAACTAAATTTTAATTTAAAATTTAAAATTAAATTTGAAATTACAAAATAAAAATTAAAATTAAAATTTACAGTGAAAATTACCTGAAGCTCGGCCCACCGACTGCTCTCCAACACAACAGCCCGACTGCCCACATGAACTCTCGCCAACATGACCTTTACACCAACCCAACATCTATGCCAACACTCAAGAATGTAGGAACACTCACAAATGCAGGAATGCTCACAATCACTCACTATCACAAATGCAAAGAGCTTAGAAAATAGTTACAATACTGATGTGTGGTTGATATATAAACATTATTTCGGCTGGAAGATTGTTCAGCCGAAACATTCTTTCGGCCGAAAGAATGTTTCGGTTGGAATATATTTCGGCCGAAAACATTGGAATATCTTTCGGCCGAAAACATATTGCCGGATGGAAAAAATCCATCTGACTAAATTTTTACATGTAAATTGAGGGTTTCATCATTGTACCATTTGATTTGATGTTCCACTTTTCGGCCAAAAAAATTATCCTTCGGCCAAAGAATAATATTAGTTCGGCCAAAAAAATGTTTTTTGGAATTTTGGAGATCAAATTGTCACGAAAGTGTTACCCACCTCCGTGATTTCACCCTTAGATGTTACATTTAAGAAGATGCTCACTTTTATTTAATCCTCGTTGTTAGATTGATTATTAGGAATTGGTGTGATATGATTAAAAGGGTCTTGTTGATTAAAAGGGCAAATTGTGCAAGCATTGTTTTTAAAGTTTTAATGATTATTTTTTTATAGATAATGAATATAGTTGCGCAAATTTGTAAGTTACTTGATTTTTTCAATTAAACCTTTGTCTATTAAAAATTTCTTACTTATATATGAACAAAAAAAATATTTACCCTATGGTTTTTTTTTTTTGTTTGTCTGACGGAATTGACAAATGTGTCAGGCTCGTATTCACGTGACACGGGGTTGATTATGACCGCTACCACCATAACCTCCAGGTGTGTTATAGTTCCCACTACGCAACACACAATATAAGGTGGGGGTTTCAAACTTATAACCTCACATAACGGACTTCCTTTACATTTCTTGCTATTCTCCAATTGCTCTACACCCGAGAGGGCATATTTACCCTATGTTATCATAATTAATATTAATAATATTTCAGTTTTTCAACCATTCCTAAATGTATTTAGAGGGTCCTTAAATATGGTATCAGAGCCTGGTTCTACTCTGCGACATCGGACTCGTTATGACTTCTAATGCTTTTGTTTACATTAAGATATATCGCTCATATAAAATTGAAAATGTTTTACTGAAGTTATCATGGTTATAGGAAGGAGAATGAGTATATGTCGAGGTGCGGGAGGAAGAGGTATGCCTACTCCAAGTACACCCAAGCTTGAGGTATTTTCTCCATAAGGAGAAGAGCATACTACCCAGCAACAACATGTTTCATTGGACGATGTCATGAATATGGTGAGGTATTTTCAAAGTATGTCAGAGGTGCTGATAAATCGCCTTGATCGAGAAGAGGGAAGGGGATCTACACCCAGTTAGGGTTTGCAACACCCTCTTGTAGTTAGTGGGAGTGTTCATAGATAAATTGAGAAGGTAAATTTTCCTGAGTTATGGGGTTCCACAGTCAGTTTAGCCATTGAATCTTGGTTAGAGAATATAGAAATGTGTTTTGCATTGTGGGATTATACCTCCAACATGAAGGTATGTATGGAGGTCTTACAGTTGAAAGGGAGTGTGATTATTTGGTGGAAGACACTATTACCACAGCTGAATATGGTCATTGAAGACATGTCATGGGAATGTTTTGAGAAAAAATTCCAAGAGAGGTACCTTTTTTACGAGTTCATTCAGTGCCATATTAATAAATTCAATGCTTTATGGCAAGGTATTCATATAGTACTTGGGTATGAGGCTATATTTATGGAGTTTCTTAGATATTCTCTACACCTTAACACTAAAAAGTTAAAAGTGAATAGGTTTGTTTTTTGTGGATCTTGATGCCTCAAACTTTGCATGATGAAATAAAAAAATATTTTATCATTAAAGAATAATTGACCAGTGAGGGTTAAGGTAGGACTCCTTCCAGGAAGATAATACATCTGCCACTTAGAGTTTTGCAGCAACAAACACCTGTTAGACAAACTTGTGGGCATCATGATACACCCAGAGGACCTGTATTTTCTACACCACATCGATAGATTACCAATCAGAGGACTCCATATAGAGAGCCTCTGCATCAACAACCACATTGTCCTCAGTAGCAAAAAAAATATAGATATGTTCTATAGAACAGATTGGGGCCTCAGAACCTTAAACCAACAAATTCTTCCCCTGAAACTAGGAGCACCGACCCTAAGAATGGATGTTGGAATTGTGGAGAACCCCACTATCAGATATATTTCCCTATTGAAAATATGAGAACGTATGGATTAGAAGAATAGATGACAGTAGGAGATCTATTCAAGGCCCATAGGATTCATGCAGTGGTGAATAACCACCAAGTTGAGCATCAGTCTACAGTGATCGAGACCTCAGGTATGATAACAAATTAGTAGTTTATTATTTTGATATATATAGAAGATACTAAGAGTTTTATATCTAGTGTTGCGCTCAAAATAATTAAGGTGAAGGTAGTCGAACAAGATGAGTTTAGATATGTAGATATGGCATCAAGATCCAAGAAAAAATTTGGAGGAAAGGTTAAGGATTGTATTATTAATTTGGGTGAATTCGTCACATGTGTAAACCTTTTTTTCACAATCTTAGGATCACACGAAATTTTTATTGGAATGGATTGTTTAGAATCGCACGACACGATACTTAACTGTAATACAAAAATATTAAGCTCAATTGATTATTTGGGACAAAACAGAGTAATTATGGGGAAAAACCAATGAGTGTCTCTAAGATTTATTACTTCCCTACAATTAAAGAAAAATATGCACAAAGGATGTAAGTTGTATGCCATTTTATCCCTTAACAAAAGAGGTGACACGGAAATATTAGAAGACTTTCCAGTAGTATCATAATTTTCTAAAGTTTTTCCTAAGGAACTACCAGGTTTACCTTCGAAAAGATAATTGGAATTTACTATAGATCTAAAACTTGGAACAAAACCAATTTCTAGAACACCATATCAGATGTCGACACCTGAATTGCAAGAGTTAAATATGAAATTGAAGGATTTATTAGATTTGGGACTTATACATCCAAGTGTATCATCGTGGGGTGTACCAACAATTTTTGTAAGAAATAAGGATGGATTGTGGAGGCTTTGCATTTACTATCATCAATTAAACAAAGCCACAATCAAGAATCGGTACCCATTACCAAGAATTGATGACCTATTTGATCAAATTAAGGGGGAGAAAGTGTTTTCAAAGATTTATTTGAGGTTGGGATATCATCAATTGCGAATAAAAGAGGAATAAATTCTTTAAACGAAGTTTAAGACAATATTTGGACATTACGAATTTACGGTATTACCTTTTGGGTTGACAAATTCCACCGGCGTATTCATGAGTTTAATGAATGGGGTATTCTATGAATACTTGGGCAAGTTTGTACAGGTATTTATTGATAATATATTAATTTAGTCTCATACAAAAGAGGAACACGACAAACATCTGATATTAGTTTTGCAGTGTTTATGAGAAAACAAGTTGTACGGAAAGTTGTCGAAGTGTTATTTTTATCAAAGAAAGATTCACTATTTGGGACACATTATTTCTAGAAAAGGTATCATTGTCGATTCAGTGAAGGTAGAGGCTATTGTGGAATCGACAACACCAACAAATGTGCAGAAAGTATGTAGTTTTATGGGATTAACACGTTACTATCAATGCTTTGTTGAAGGTTTTTCAAAAATAGCAAATCCAATTATGGAATTGAAAACGAGGAATATGAAATTTGTATGGTCATAGAAGTGCACGGAAGAATTTAAAAAAATTAAATAATTATTAATGACAACACCAATATTGAAAGTTATAGATATCGACAAGGAATTTTTGGTATGCATTGACGCATCCAAGGAAGTACTGGGTGGATTATTAATGTAAGAAGGTCGAGTTATCGCTTATATTTCAAGGAAACTAAGAAGACATGAAGAGAATTATGCAAGTCACGATTTATAATTATTAGTGATTGTTTATTCCTTACGAGTTTGGATACATTACCTTCTTAGATGGAAATTTGAGTTGAAAACTAATCATAGTGGATTGAAACACATTTTTACTCAGAGTGACTTGAATGCATGAAAAATACGTTGGTTAGAACTTTTAAGTGAGTATGATTTTGAGATCACATACATTAACGAAATAGTTAACAGAGTAGCAGATGTGTTGAGTCAAATACCTCGCATTTTCTTAGTAACACCTCTAAAGATGAATCTTCGAGAAAACAATTTGGCATTATAGATTGATGATGATTGGTACCAAGAAGTAAAAGACAATATTGGACAATTAACGAATTTATGTAGCACCAAATGACGAATTGAGAAATTTTATTTTGAACAAAGCTCATCGAGCGGTGTATATGGCTCATCCTCGAGTCACGAAAATGAAGGAAGATATTAAACCACTATTCTTTTTGAAGGGGATGAAATATGATATAGTTAATTATGTGATGATATGTCTTCAATGTCAACAAGTGAAGGTTGAACATAGACATACAGTAGGATTTCTATAGCCACATATGATTCCTGAATCGAAATGGGAAGTCATATCGATGGATTTTATTGTTGGATTTCCATTGACAGTAAAAAGACACGATTCTATTTTTGTAGTCGTTGACACTTTGATGAAGAATGTGCAATTTATCCCAGTTAGTATGACATATCAAGCACCTGCCATAGATATATGTTTTGTTAATGAAATTTTGATATTGCGTGGTGTATCGAGATAGATAATATATGATCGAGGATCGTTATTCAATGGATGTTTTTGGACTAGTTTCCAAGAGGATTTGGGAATGAAATTAAATTTTAGTACATCATATCACTCTAAAACAGATGGAAAATTTGAAAGAACAAATCAAATTTTAGAATATATGATTCAAATGTATGTGATGGATAAAAAGAAATGATGGGAAGAAATTTTACCATTAGTAGAATTTACGTACAAAAATAGTTATCAGAGTTCGATAAAGATGGCACCTTTTGAGTTTCTATACAGACAAGCATCTCAGGCACCTTTGAGTTGGGATCAACTAGAGGATAGTGTCCCAGTAAAATAAGAAGTGATTTAGGAAATGGAAGAACAGATGCAATCCATAAGTAAAAGGATTAAGGAAGCACAAGACCAACAAAAGAGTTATGTAGATGCACATCATATTGACCGTAGTTATGATATTGGTGTTAAAATGTCTTTGTGGGTGAAGCCGCATAAGAGTTTGATTAATTTTGGGAAGGGTGCTAAACTCTCTCCAAGGTTTGTGGGACCTTTCAAAGTTGTAGAAAATAAAGGACTAGTGGCTTAGCGATTATCCTTACCTGATTATTTGATTCATATGCATGATGTGCTTCATGTTTTAGTTTTATGTCATTACATTTCAAACCCATCACATGTTCTTGATTTAAGTTCATTGCAGGTATCGGACAAGGGTGATCTCAAAGTGGAGCCAATACACATACTAGACCATCATAATTGACATCTACAACGTCAATTGGTCGATCAGGTCAAGGTCCAGTGGGACAGTTAAAGTATACATTCTACTACATGGGAGGATGCATATGAGATGTGTCAGTAGTTCCCTTATTTATTTTGATAGTTGATATATATATTAGGAGCAGTTGTATTTACTGTTTTCATTTTTAGATTGTACAAACTTTGGGATGAAGTTTAAAACAAGAGTGGGTGTATGTAACATCCAGTTCCACTGATCACATTTCATACCATTGATTTATTCTTTGAGGGCACTTGCGAGAAAGTGATATGGTTAAAACATGGTACATTATGATTATCATTTTTGGTTTATGAGTTTATGCTATGATTGAGTATTGAAATTGATATGTTATTATTATTGATGTATAGCATCGAAAGGTATTATGATGATGTTTCCTGAGTGTGCAGGAAATGTGACATGATGAGGATGATGATGGCATCGAAAAACTTCCTTAGACTCTGGATTGAGTCATGGAGTGGACTATTGACTTTGATTATGAGTACTCGTTTTATTTACGCATGTGTTATGATGATTGTTCATGTATAGATTTCTTGTATATGAGTTATTAATATTATGTTTGTCAATGGATGTAGGCATGGTGATGGTTTCTAATATGAATCACATATGGAGTAAAGGGGTCATACAAAAATATTAGATATATGAGGGAGAGGTGTGGCAACGTCCCTTTCATATCCTACTAACACTCCCACTGTGACCTGAACTGAAGGTTAATGACTATTGTTCCTGAGAGGTTCATGATGGCATGAGGGTAGACTGAGATAGTCACTCACGAATATTTTTGAGGGGCACACAATAAGGCAGATTCCTTATTCCTCAGTAATCCCTTAGTCTCACACAAGGTAGACAAGTGGAGTATTGAATACAAGCATTAGAAAACTTCCAAACTTTGTCAAATGGTGAGTGGAACCCCTGGAGCACAGAGGTGTGTCTTGAAGAGCACATCATATGATTAAATTTTTTAGTTAATACAAATCTACAAGACCTTAGAGAATAAAAGAATTACTTAGAACTGATAGAAAAGAGAAAATAAGTTGATATAATTTTATATTAATTTATGAAAGGAAACAGAATAAAAATCTAATTCTAAAATTTATGCCTAAACAAATTATAGAAATGATTTAAGGAAAATCTAGACAAATAAAAACTAGTAAAGGGAGGATAAGAATAAAAATTTAAAGAGATGTGCACTAGCTTTGCATGAAATTAATAAAAAGGAATTTTAATTAAAATAATGTTTCATGAGAGAATGGGTTGTGAACATAGAGTTAGAATCCTAAGTCAACTAGCCTCTAAATCCTAACTAAGAGAAGAGTCATAGTAAAAATCCCACTGTAAATTAGCTAGGAGACACAATAAAGGAGAAATTGGCGAACTAAGGGACAACTAGGAGAAAATCTAGGAACTAATTGTGGATGTGAGGGAAAATGTATAATTTATTTAATTAACAGAAATTATAGCAT
This sequence comes from Picea glauca, assembly GCA_000966675.3. Taxonomy (NCBI): domain Eukaryota; kingdom Viridiplantae; phylum Streptophyta; class Pinopsida; order Pinales; family Pinaceae; genus Picea; species Picea glauca. The sequence goes on from JZKD02S1620438.1 coordinate 446,116, forward strand.
GTGCAATTGGAGGAAAGTGTGACATTTTTTGAGGGTGCATAACATCTAATTTAGTTATAATTGTTTTTATTAAATTGTGCATGATTTGACAAGTGTCAAGGTGAAAATTATTATAAAAGAATATAGAGGAAGGAGGAAATTACCCTATGATGGGATGATTGAAATGTTGTCAAAACTTTTCATGACTATTTTTCTTGTCTGAGTTGGGATACAATCTTTGTGCAATAGGTGGAAGCCTATCCTTATGAGGAAAAGCTTGAGCTAGTTTCCGATCAGAGTTTGTGTGTGACCCCTTTGCGGCTTGGAGGGATATGGGTTAAGAAGAGTAACCTTAGCGTTGGATGGGAGGTACTAGTGAAGTAATTGATTAGCAAGTGAGAAGGGACATTGAAAAACTCCTGATTAGATATCATCAACAACCAACATCCTTCCTTGGTTATGGTATTTAACAAATTAGTCAAGTATTTTTATTTATAATCCTTTCAGCCTGAATGTTGATTATGATAAAACATGAATATTGTGCATGGATCAATGTACTTTAGGGTGAATTTCATGTATGTATTAATTTGTTGTAATTGTAAAATTATCGATTGAAGAAAATATTCACATCACCATTTTTCAGTTACGGTAATAAAAAAAAAATTAATTGATGAATAAGAATCTTCTTGTGAAAATTTTAATTCCCAATTGTTGTTATAAAATGAGTTTGTATATCAAATGTACAAGGATTGACTATGTTTAGTTGGTGACAATTTAATTACTTTTGCAAGTGTGTTATATTTATATACCTGAGCTTTTGGCTGATTGTGTTAATCATTGACCTAGATGTGAGGTTAGCTCTTCTTATTTTTATGCTTAGATCATAAGATATTGAGGTTGTGAATTTAATCATCAATATTCGACTCTCTATCTAACTACTCATAGATCTTTCATGATAGTAAGGACATTAGTGATTGTATATTAACCTATTCAACCATATTCTCCATCATGAAATCCCAATACTATGAGATGTGTCACTCAAACCCAAACCATCAAGGACAAGGCATTACTGAAAATGTTTATTTGTGTCTTACTCAGTTTATGGTACACCCAATTTGTTTTGTTGTGTGTTGAAAATTTTAATTCCCAAAGTCGGTAGAAGGTTGGGTTTCCTGTTGTTGAAGAGGGAGAGGGTTATAATCACGAGCAACTAACATCTATATCATTAAATATACATGTAAATTTAACACATATCTTTGCACTATAGCCTATCAACAAAGTGCTAATTTTGTCATTTTCTCTCAAATCGTATGATTTTAACCACCCTCATTGACCAATCATTTTCTTGACCATTAAAAGGGAGATTTTTTAAAATAAACAAAGGTTAATAATTTCCAATTCTAGTAGTGAGAATGTAATTTGTATACCAAAGTAATAATTTATGTATTTCACCCATTTATATAGACAATTATCGAAAATGTGTTCTCTATTTTTAGATCAGACAAAGATCCATGCCATGTGGGCTTGTTGTGAGATTTTTCGGATGAACTCGTATGAAGCGAAAATAAAAAAATTTAAAAAGTGAAGAAGGGTCATTACACTAGTTGAAGCAACGATAAATTGATCTATTTATTGTGATACAAGCCCTCCATGTCTTTTTTATTTTTATAGGAATACTAAACTATATACAATGCTTTGATTTAGTGTGATCTCCTTGTCTGCAAAACATATTAGTAAATAAACCATCTTCTTTCATTCTTTCCCCATTTTGGATGATTGAATAATGGTTTGTTTCATGTTTGTCTTTGAAGTGGTCTTAGGTGTAACATGGTGTAGAGTTTATTTTTGAAAGTCATTTTAGTTGTGACTGCAATCCATTTAGAACCACTTGATCCACATGCTTTACCAACTGATATGGGCACATACAAGTAACCGTTGGAAATTTTCTAAACATTATAGAAAGAAACCAAATCCTTATTAGTCTCTGTCGTAGGAGTAGAGGGACTATAGCGATCGATAAATCATTGACTGCATATTACTTTGTCCTTTGACCCGAAATATTTGCACAATATCTATTGTTGGAGCTATGGAAATAAAAGCATATATTTTTATATAATAAAAAGTAACATATATGTACTGATATGATTGGATAAGAGATTGGAGGTCTTATTGCCAACTGCACTATTCCCAATGTACTATATGGAAACATATCCAAAGTTTTTCTCGTAGTCAGTATGTTTTAATCATATATTTTTCATTTATCTTGCTTCAAGGTTGATTAATGCTAGCATTAGTTCAAATGTTTGTATTAGCATTTTCTGCTACCCGAATATATCTGCAAGTTTTGATATGTAATAAGCATATTGAAAAGTTTTGATATCCAAGCTTTGTAGTGATTGAGAATTCCAAAGTTTATAGCGTCTTTGGCGGATGTATATTTCTTGAAATGTATTGACACTTATTCTGAGATGCGTCAATAGGACTGACTGCATAAATTTTCACATGACGCGACGTTCTGCAACACCCTTGACAACTTAAATGTTTGCATTTCATGAGGTTCTTAGATAGCTTGAGATTCTTAAATGTTTATGTAAATACGGTTCTCAGAGTACATTTTTCCTCGAAATCTTTTATACAGTTACAATGAAATTGCACTTGATTGTCTACCATCGATTCAATAGCCATTGCATGTTTCTTCCTTGTTCTTCCATTGAAGCTACATACATTGTTTATTGGTTCATTGATTTCTACTTCTTCGTTGGTTTGTCGGTTGCTGCCATTGTATGTTTCATCCTCGTAATCGTTGAGGCTACATACATTTTTTACTGGTTCGGTGAGTGGTTCTTGTTCGTTGGTTTCTCAGTTGATGCTTGTTGTTGTTTCACTGGTGATTCGAGATGTGCTTCTGCATTTCATCGTTTCAAGGTAAGTTTCGAAGTCGTGGTTTCATTTTGTATTCCTTGTTTGTTGTTTAGTTTGTAGTTTGCAAGTAAGAATGTTTTCTTATTTGTAGTCGCATGTTTCCTGTGTGTTTCCGGTTCCTTTTATGCTTGGGTTGCAGTTTTGTAATCATTGGAGATACATATGTTGTTCACTGGCTCGGTGGTTCTTGTTGGTTCGTTGGTTCCCGGGTTGCTAATTCTACTTGTTTGGCTGGGGTTTGTGCTTTGGGGTGTTGGGGGTTGGCGCCAACCCACCTTGCCGGTGGCTCAGTCGCGCTACCAGGACCTTCTTTTCCTCTGCGGCCCAAAGAATCTTGGGATTCTTCCCTCCCTTATCGGGAGTTTGCAACCCACAGTCTCTTCCACACACACTTCCCCTTGACAACTCACCTGGGGAAGAGATTCGGAATCTCGCCTCTCGCGAGTCCCGACGTCGAACGTCCCTTTCTCGGATTCCCGAGACCGAGGAAAGTCAACGTTGACTCTTTCCTTCGCTTCTCGCCGCTCAGAGAATTTGTTCTTCCGGCACCCGGACTCCGAAGTTCCGAAATGCCGATCCCGCGATCTCGCCTTCTCGCGGCTTCACACCTCGGCCGTTAGTCTTCCCACTTTTTGAGACCCGATGTCCCGAGGTCGCGATGTCCCGATGTCGCGTGTTCCGTCAATGACCTATGAGTCACTGATAAAAGGAAAATATCGGGACTTAAACTCTGCGTCTTCGCGAATTCCTTACTCAATAGGCCGGCCTTTACCTGCTATCTTTCCAAAGCACTCCACCTCGGTTACGCTCGCGTTCTAAGGATGTCTCCGAGGTCTTCTTTTTCTGTAATATTCCTTCCTGCTATGGTCACCGTAACTGATCACACTCTCTTCAAGCAACCCTGCGACTGCACCATCCCGGACTCAAACCGACTGCACCCCCGCAGAATTTCTTGACTGGCTTGAGGAACAGTTGAAACTTATGATTCATGCACCTAGTTCCTTACCCTTCCACATAATTAGGTAAACAGCATATGAAAGAAGGACATAACTAAGAACCAAGATGCAAAGACAAAATCCCACCAACACCCAAGGGATAATCACACCCATGAATGGGATTCCGCTCCACTGAATCCAGGTTGATAGAAGTAAGAGCTTAACTGTGAGACCTCTTCGACGCACTCTATGCGGAAAGACTCGACTGCACTTGATGCAGGAATCTCCAGGCTCAAACAGAGAAACAATTGAAACTCATTTATCGCTCTCTTAGATTTCTAACTTGATATGAAATCACATATGCAGCATATAGAAGGAAAGAATAAAAGGAAGCTAACATGCAACAGCATAACATTAACAAGACACAGAGAATAATCGCAGCCATGACCTGAATCAATCTTTCTATTAATTCACTATCTGTACATGGGGATTCTTCACAAGTTCTCTTCTTGCTCTTCCTTCTCCTTCTCGATGCTAACACTGATTCGAGATTATTCAATAATACAAAAAGGAGGGTGCCTCTATTCTGTTTTCCCTCACAAAAGCTAAATTGTCTAATCTACACTTAATAATCCTATCTACCTGCACCCAATCTAATCTTTCTGCATT
>JZKD02S1620438.1:457357-472001 GCA_000966675.3 Picea glauca
CTCGCACGACGAGGTGCGGATGCTCCTGCATCATGGGTGCAGTTCGTCCTCTTCGTTATTTCTTGCTGGTTTGGTCCTTGATGGTTTCTTTTCTTTGATTCGGCCTTGCAGGGTTGGGGTGCAGCAGTGATGGTTGGAGATTTTTTTTTTTTTTGGATTGTTATTTTTTTGTTTGGGGCACTTTATGTTGTTTAGCCCGTGCACCCACCAGTGGATATGCAGTTGTTTTATTTTCCATGTTTGTTGAAATCGAGATCTATTATTCTGTAAGATTTTCTTGATGTTGTAGTCTTTCCATGAAAGAAAATAGTTTCATGCAAAATTGTTCGAGGATTACATGTGAAGTTACAATACTCGGTGTGTTTTTGTCGGAATAAAGCATATGCATGCAGGGTACATCTATAAACCATGTATGGTTAGATGTGTGGATATGACATGACATGTCCTTTATCCTCTACATAGACTGGTGTGCGCAGGATGTAATTTGTGTTGTTCTTGACATATGATATGTGCAACAAAGATTCTGCAAGATTATGTTTTCATGTATGGAAGCATGTGTGGGTAATTAGCCACGAAAAACTGAGAACTTGTATCGTGGGCACATCAGTCTGTGTAGAGGATAAATAATATTGATAGGGGGCATATGTGGATAAATTCCCAGGGAAAAGCATAAATCATTTAGCTTTGGCCATGCAATTGCATGATATTTTGTGCCTTGTAATATATTTTGGCCAGGGAAAAAATTTGTACACGTTTACAACCATGGATAGAGAAGCGCAAAGGTTCATGTTTCTTCCTTTGTAGACTGTTCGTTGAGTTTTTCTCTATGTACATATTTCTTGTTCTCCGCTAAATACCAGCTTCCATTGATGTTCATTGAATTTTGTGGGTTCCCAAATTGAAACAAACAGAGTAGCTGGAGAAAAGGAGAGAGTCTCGACTACATCGGCTGAAGAGGATATAGAAAGGTGCATGCTCGTACTATTGATTCATATTGCGTTGTTTTGTATTTCATTTATGGTCTGGATATGTGTTAAGCTAGTTGTGTGCCTTCCTACATGGTAGGTTTTCTTAGTTGCATACATTAATTCCTGCATACGAAGCTGGTGCATGTTCGTTGTGTTTGTGTTGCATTGCTGCATTTAAACAAACATAATGGCTAGACAAGACGAAGGACTCTTTGGTGGGTAAATAGACATGTTTCTTTTTGTTTTACACGTCTATTTTCAAACTAACTTGCCTTCCTGTTGATTGCATCTTCCATGTTGTTGCCTTGGAAAAAATAGGTTTCTTGGATAGGGAGATGAATTCTTCTATGCAACAGCAAAGGGTTCTGTGGTAAAATCTTCTAAAAGGTATACCAAGTGTGCCAGAAAATTAAAGATACAAACTAGGTGGGGGAATATAATATAGAATGCATATATTTGCTTAGTCCTGATTTCCATCTGCAAATGCTTGCATCAGAAAAAGTTGGACTAGTGGCATGGCCATGAGTAGTCAGTCATCCCAGACATCGGCAGACCGACAAGGCCAAAGGTAAAGATGCATGTGCTCTGCTCTTACTATGTTTACTAGAAAAATTTCACAGGCTATATATTCATCTATGGCATGAAGAATATGTTGATGCCATATGTAGTACATGGTTTGCAGCTCACAAGAAGTATCAACAAGTATGAGCGAGACGTCGAACCTGTTGCATGTTCCGCAAACTAAGAGGTGTCGTTGCGAAACTCTGGCTCCATAGTTCATTAAAAATATGTGTGTACATGTAGCACACTACCATTCACTTTAGTTTTCTTTTTCAAAAAATCTCTTCAGGTCTAAATTTATGACATCCAAAGTATTGTCAATAGAGGCCTTGAATAGCCGCCAAACTGGACAGGTGTTTGTCGAGGACATAATGGTTGTATATAGCACCTACTTGGACAAGGAAAACAAAAGTAGACCCATTATGCGTGTTGATATGACAGAAAAGGACGCCATGATGACAGTCACACTAACTATTCCTCCACAACTTGTCCAACAACATGCAAAAAAGATATTGTTGCGCAATGGGATATCCATTACAAATTTTAATATATTGTCGAAAACAGTATATGACCCTGGTGGTTGCGATCGAATTATTTCGGTCAATGAAACAAGCATTGTGGAAAAAATTCCTCCTACTTGTTCAGAATACCACTTCCTCTCGAAATCGACTATTAGGCAACTTGCACAGAGCACTGATATTTACCCAATGGGAACGATTAGGGCTGTTGTCACACTGGCCAGGAAATTTGGGTCGCAACACATTCTCCATATAAAGGATGGAGATTCGGATAGGGAGAAGGCAATGATAACACTTTTCATATTTAGTTTTGTTGTTTACTTTCACTTCTGCATGTATGTCGAATAAGTTACACAAATATTGCATTGTTCCCTATTGTAACTACAATTGTTCGATACGTATTCAGATTTGTTTTCATCAATGGAACAACAATTGCATAGAGGGAAGATTCCACTTATGATGCTCAAAAATATAGTAAAAATGAAAGATGCTAGAGAAATGATCTTTCGGACAACCCAATCAACATTTGTAACAGAATTGTGAGCAGATACAGTAAAGGATCTGGAGAAGCTAGCTAGATTTACAATTTTTGTGCGTATACATTTACAAAATCATCCTCGCTTTGCTTATAGAAATAGCCTTCAACAAATTTCTGCAGCTGTTAATTTTTTATTTTTTTTTATGGGGAGGGTGGGATGCAGTTGTGTATTATATTGTTCAATGTATTAATTTCTTTGCTTGCATTCCTAGGTCAAAGGTCCTTTAGTTGCAGCCAATGTGTACTCAACCCCCTTTGAACCTGTTTGTCCAAAATTCCATTTCGTTGCCTCTGACTCTGCTTTGATAATTGAGAATATGATTGATTGTCTATGATGTGGTGAAAAATGTCCATATATTTATGGACATTTCCTCAGTGGTGTTATTCAAACCATTGGCAACACAACCGTGCACTATATGATCAGGAAGTCGATGTTACAAAATGTGCTTCCTGAGTTGGCAGAGTTTTTGTATGAAACATATCTACAAAAAAAGGCAAGCAGTGTCTACATGTTGTGGCAGCTTCAGATACAAAGAAAATTCACCTTAAATGAGGACAATGCAATTTTTCATATCGGCTGAAAAGGGGAAAAAAAATTATATGAAAATTTGAGAGGAAACAAAAATACCTCATGTCTCTCTGTAATATTTGTTCAAGATCTAGATGAAAGTTTGTTTCAACAAAAAACAAATGCGGCGATGTCTTTTCTTTGTATATAAAATTGTTTGGTGCAAAGGTCAATGGGTTCTGCTCTATGGAACCTTCTGGGAACTTGCTTGTGGACTGTTTAAAGTATGGTTGGTTCTTGGTTATCTGCTTTGTCTGTCAATTTGTATACCCTAGAACTCTAGCTATTCTTTGGAGGACACCGAAGAGTATAATTTTTTTTTTTTAGCCAGCTTGGACGCAGATCCACCTGGTAATTTCTATGGCACTGTGACGCAACTGTATTGTCACTTTCTTTAGAAGATTTCCTTGATCGATGAACTTGGTCAAACTATTGTTCTGAAATAATTTCAAATCAATGAATATATAGTGTCCAAACTGCAACTGTCCTCACATACAAACAAGAGGCTCTTAAAATACAAATTGATCGTTGTTTTTTCATTTTTTCTTATTCGATGAAGTTAGTCAAATTAATATTCTAGAATAATTTTAAATCAACGAATATTTAGTGTGTGGAATGCAATTGTTCTATCATATGAACAACAAGACCTTAAAATTCAAATTGGTCTTTGTTATGCTTGCGGTTATAGAATTAAAAAAAAGAAAAACTTTTCTTTCCTTGATGCTTTTAAGAATAAGTGATTTAACATCCTATAATAATTTAATGTGCTAGCTCTAAAGTCCATCTGTCAATCTGTATATGGCGGATCTCTTAACATTATTCGGAGGACAAGGAATAATGAAACTGCAATGTTGCCCCAGGCACCCCACAGGTTCCTTTGTCAATTTGTATATCACGGAGTTGTGGGTATCTTTTGTACAACATGGAACAATAAAGTCCCAATTTTCAGCCTGTGAGCTCGAACAAAAGTGGCCCATTTTTCAGCCCGCTAGCCTCGCAACCCCGGATCAAAAAAAATAATTAAATATGAAATACATACGGAATTGTTACGGGACAATAAAAGTGCAATTTTTAGAGAACCAGCCCGAGTCCTCTTGGCAATTTGTATATGGCGGAAGTATGGATGTTATTTGTAGCAGAGGGAACAATGGAGACTCTATTTTAGGCCTACCAAGCCACAAACCCGCCATCCAAAAACTACCTAAAAGTGAAATGTTTAGGCAACCAGCCTGAGTCCCCATGTCAATTTGTATATCGCAGAATCCTGGGTGGTATATGTACGAGAGGGAACAATAGAGACTTTATTTTCGACCTTCCAGGCCACCAACCCATGATCCAAAAACTACCCAAGTATGGAATGAGGAATATGCATATGTTGTATAAAATCTTACGCCATAGTTAATATAGAGACTATGTCCACAAGTCTGCTTGTCAATTTGTATATCGCGGAAGTGAAGATGCTATTTGTAGAACATGAAACAATAAATACTTAATTTTAAGCCCACCAGGTCACGAATCCGTGATCCAAAAAGTGCTCATGTATGGAATGATGGATCCACATATGTTCTATAACAATGTGTTTGTACAGTGGGGAACAATAGAGGCCCAATTTCCAACCCACCAACCCCAGAGCCCCTGATAGAAAAAAATTGATAATTATGAAATTGATACAGAATCGCTACGAGACAATAAAAGTCCAATGTTGAACGAAGCAACCCGAGTCCACTTGTGAGTATGCAATGAGGGTTTCGCATACTTAATTTTTATCCCACCTGGCCGCAAACCTACGATCCAAAAAATGGCCATATATGGAATGAGGGATCTGCATATGTTCTAGAACAATACAAATGCATTGTTCATCCAAGAAGCCTGCAACTCCTCTTGTCAATTTGTATGTCATGGAAATCTAGGTGCTATTTGTAGGAGATATAACAATAGACACCATTTTCGGTCGGCTAGGCTACGAACCCACGATCCAAAAACTGCCTAAGTATGGAATGAGGAATTTGTATATGCTGTATAAAATCCCATTCCATACTTTATATAGAGGCTATGTCCACAAGCTGGCATGTAAATTTGTATATCATGGAAGTGTAGGTGCTATTTGTAGAACACAGAACAATAGATACTTAATTTTCTTCCCACCAGGGCGTCAACCCACAATCCAAAAAGTGCCCAAGTATGGAATGATGACTCTGCATATGTTCTACAAAAAATACAAATGAAAAGTTCAACCAAGCAACCCCTAGGTCTGCATATGTTGTAGAACAATGTATTTGTATAGCGTGGAAAAATAGAGGCCCAATTTCCATCCTCCCTGCCCCAGAGCCCTTGATAAAAAAAAATCGCTAACTATGAAATTGATACGGGATCACAATGGCATAATAAAAGTCCAATGTTCAGCGAAGCAGCCTGAGTCCACCTATCAATTAGTATGCAATTAGTGATTCACATATGTTTTATAAAATATCATTCCATACTTTTTATACAGACTTTGTCCCCGGGTCCACGTGTCAAACTGTATATCGTGAAAGTGTGGGTGTTATTTGTAGGATATAGAGCAATAGATACTTAATTTTCAGCCCGCCAAGTTGTGAACCTGTGATCCAAAAAGTGCCCAAGTATGGAATGAGGGATCCACATATCTTCTAGAACAATACAAATGCAATGTTCAACCAAGTAGTTTGTAGTGACTCGTGTCAATTTATATATTGTGGACAGCTCCAGAACCCCCGATCAAAAAAAATCGCTAACTATGAAATTGATACGGGATCTCAATGGGACAATAAAATTCCAATGTTTAGCAAAGCAACCCAAGTCCACCTATCAATTTGTATATCGCTAAAGTCTGGATGCTATTTGTAGGTGATGAAACATAGACTTTTTTCGGTGCGTCAAGCCGCCAACGCATGCTCCAAAAACTGTCTAAGTATGCAATTAGTGATCTGCATATGTTGTGTAAAATCTCAGTCCATATTTTATATACAGATTATGTCCACGGGTCCACATGTCGATTTTTATATCGAGGAAGTGTGGGTGCTATTTGTAGGATATGAAATAGTAGATACTTAATTTTCAGCCCGCTCGCCCGCGAACCCGCAATCCAAAAATGTGCCCAAGTATGGAATGAGGGATGCGCATATGTTCTAGAACAAAACAAATGCAATGTTCAGCCAAGCACCCTGTGGCGACTCATGTCAATTTGTATGTTGCGGAAATATCGGTGCTATTTGAAGGACAAGGAACAATAAAGACTCTTTTTTCGACCCGCCATACTGCAAACCCGCGATCAAAAAACTGCCTAAATATGGAAATACGGATCTGTATATGATCTATAAAATCTCATGTTGATACTTTATATAGAGACTCATCTCCGTAACTCCCACTGTCAATTTGTATATCGTAGAAATCTAGGTGCTATTTGTAGGAGACAGAACAATAGAGACTATTTTCGGCTTGCTAGGCCACGAATCCAGGATCCAAAAATTGCATAAGTATGGAATGAGGAATCTTCATATGCTGTATAAAATTTTATTCCATACATTATATAGAGACTATGTCTAGAAGCCCGCTTGTAAATTTGTATATTGCGGAAGTGTAGGTGTTATTTGTAGGACACAGAACAATAGATACTTAATTTTTAGCCTGCCAAGCCATGAACCCGTGATCCAAAAAGTGCCCAAGTATGGAATGAGGAATCCGCATATGTTATAAAACAATAAAAATACAATGTTCAGCTAAGAAACCCGTAGGTCCTCCTGTCAATTTGTATATCGTGAAAATGTGGTTGTTATTTGTAGTACAAGGAACGAAGAAACTGCATATGTTCTAGAACAGTACAAATGCAATTTTTTAGCCAAGCAACCCATAGGTCATGCTATCAATTTGTATATCGCAGAAATATGCATGCTATTTGTAGGATACAAAACAATATTCAGTATTTTTTCATCCCACAAGGCCATGAACCAACGATAAAAAAAGTGCCTAAGTATGGAATAAGTGATCTGCATATGCTGTATAAAATCTCATGTCTATACTTTATATAGAAACTCATATCCACAACTCTCACTGTCAATTTGTATATCCCAGAACTGTGGGTGCCATTTGTAGGGTATGAAACAATAGATACTCAATTTTTAGCCCGCCAGGCCGCGAACTCATGAAACAAAAAGTGCCCAAGTATGGAATCATGGATTCGGATATGTTCTATACAATCTGATGTCCATACTTTATAAAAGTACATGTTTAACCAACAAACCCTCAATGTTAAACCAACCAACCTGCAAATCTGCCTATCATTTTGTATCTCACAGAAATGTAGGTGCTATTTGTACGACACAGAACAATAGAGGCTCAATTTTCATCCCACCAGGCCAAGAACTCGTCTGCCAGGTAGAGAACCATCATGCCTTCACATTTCCTGGGTATATCTTCTTTTGTTTTTATTTTGTAGCCCGCCTGACCGCTTTCCATATCCAATAATTAATCTTTAATGCTAGTATCCATACTGCAATAACCATTATAGTTGTCATCAATTTCCATAATTTCAAATAAGATTTGTCATTAGTACAAATTAAACTAAGATTTGTGCATAAGCATGTTATCCTTTCCAAGTATTCATTTCAAAGGCAACGCAATCTTTTTTTTTTTGTCCGCCGACGGGTTGGTACTTTTAAGAAATTTCTAATTCTTAATGTCTTTTCGCCGTCACCGCCACCTTCGCACTTTTTTCTAATTATGCAATTAGTGAGCTGCGATTGTCATAGCTCATTCCGCACGAACCCTGGAAATTTTCATTGATCGGTGAAAGGATTGAGGAGATATTCCATTGATACACATTAAGCCATAATTTGTGGAGGCTTATATTATCCCTCCTCGATTTTCATTTGAAACATCGTCTCGAGCAAACAAAAATTCTTAATAAATTGTGGTGGTAGTTCTCTCCACACATAATCAACGCATTAGGGCATAATGGCCACAGGTTCCACTATTCCAGGGCATATTCTTACTATTCATTTCTCTCTGGCCATAGGAAAAAAATGAGATGGTCCCTTGGTACACCGAGAGATATATTTCAAACCAAAAAATTTGATGCCAACCTTGGTTGCTCAGAGAACCTACCCATTTGCAGTCATGCCTGTTGCAAAACTTTATGCCATGAATTCCACAGCCAGAAGAAGATGATCTGATGGATGATGATACGGAAATGGATGATGGCAATGCAGAAAATATTCCCACTCCTGGGCCCAAATTTGAAATCAACCATAATGAACGGATTGTCCCAGCTCGGTGATCACAGTCATGACAACATCAAAAGGAGTTTCAGAAAAAAAAAAGCAGACAGTGAACGCAACGGCCACTTTGCACTGCCAAAGTAAAAATTCCAGAGTTCCAAATTAGTCTGTTCTGGGTGGAAGAGTTTGACTATAAAGAAATCATATGTTGATGCTTCCAGAGATATATTTCAAGCCAAAAAAATATTGTTTAACATTTTCGGGTATCAGGTGCAAAAATTTCGCTGTTGCAACACATTTTCCTACTAGTCATCTCCTTCTACCCAGAATGGACTAATTTGGGCCTTTGCAGTTGCACGTGCAAGTTGTACTACTGAATTTGTTTCAACTATGAAGAGTTGGTTTCAACTAAGGGCTATTCAACTTGCCCTGCAACCAGTTTCTTCTTCTTCCTCAGACAAAGCTTTTGAAAAATATCAATTTCAGTAAAGGATAATTAATCAAGGAGAAAACTCCAAGGATCTTGCATACTGCAGAACCCGTTCCTGTGTTTGTCGTAGATACCTTCAGTGTTTTCAACCAAAGAACTGGATCCAATTTCTAAGCATAGATGTATAGTACTCAGTACTTTTCTTATTTTTTTAAATGGATTTGCTATTACGAAATTTTGGCCTTGGACTCTTCGTCTATGCCGCTTTTCTGGGTTTCATGCATGTTCTAGTTGGCATACTTTGGTTCTCTCATACGTCTTCGATCTTCTGTTTACTAATACCAATGTAAAATGTTCCAAAAAAAACATTCTTCTTCTTTATAGAGATGCAATTAATAAGTTTTAATGCTAATTAGTACAAAACAAAGTTCACTACTTCAATTGGTATGTTACAGTCATTGAATAATGTATCAAGAACATAATTGCATGCACATGTTGCAATAAAATGTAATCTTCAACAACGCATTTCTTGATAACTAGTAGATCATGATTTTGAAACAATGGGGCTTCTTTCAAACTAATTCTCACTTATGAAAAATGTCTTCCACCTTTCTATTTTCCCAATTCATGTGTTTCCAATGACTGCTTCCCCTTTCTTTAAATTCACCCTCTATTGTTTCATGTCCCACAACTACCACCCAAAGTTCATCCATATAGAAATTGACAGGAGGACCCCGCTAGCTACATCAACATTGCACCTCTACTTTTCCAAGACCTCCAAACAACAATCATAGCTCTGCTATATACAAATTGACAGATATACAAATTTGCAACTATTCTTAGATCATTCCCTTTTCCGTATTGCGGTTGACCTATCATGCCCTTTTCATGATCTCTTCCATTTTACACATTTTGCACTCAAAAATTCTGAAACATGAAATTTTATCATTTTCCGTATTACAGTCCACCTATCATGCCCTTTTCCGTGATGCAAATTTTTTGCACTGAAAACTTTCGAGAAATACAATTTAACCACCACTTCCTTGCATATTTACTGGAACTATTGTCAACTCATTTTGAAGCCCATCTATCCGCTTTCCATACTTTGTCATTTATTCAAATTTATTTAGGGAATCGTCCCTTTGCTGGGTTCAAGAAATATCCAGTCCGTATTCGTTGTTTCCTGTGATGGCATCCTTTTGGAATTAGCAGTTGGAAATTATATATAATATCTTATTCCTACGCATGCAATTAGCAATTTCCCTATTCCATACTTATCCATTTTGCTGAAATTACGCAAATATACAAACCGGTCTCTGAACTCCCCCGTCATGAACTCTTCCTGACTATCCCCGTAACCCTTTTTTGAATCACGTCCAACCACTTTTCAGAACTTTGCATTCTTTCCTTGCTCTTCATCGTCTCCCTCACCTTCACACTTCTTTACAATAAAAGAAAATATAAAGTTTTTTATATATATAGACATATTGTGTTTCTAAATATGGAATTACTGGCATTTAATTCTAACAGGCCATCATGCAGAAACCGCATATATTGTCATTGATGGGCAAAAGGGTCAAGGAAATCTCGTATTCATGTGCATTAAACCAAAATTTGTGGGAAGATTATATTGTCCCTTCTGAGTGTTCATTTCAAAATCATGAAATCCCTTTCACACTGCGTGGCCTTCGCACATTCAGGAAACCTCCATTCCTTAATTTCTCTTTGTCGTACTTGCCACCTCCGCATTTCTAAATATGCAATAAATAAACTTTACTCCTAACAGTTCATCATGCACCACCAATACCAATTGTCATTAATCAACAAAAGGCTTGAGGATCTTTCCCATTCATAAACATTTAACCAAGATTTAGAAAAAAGTTACATTATTCGTTGTGATTGTTCATTTAAACCATCATCTGCAGCAAAGCAAGCTTTTCATAAACCTATGGCATCAGTTACACACTAGTTCTGTGGAGATACAATGAACATCTTCGACTGTCACAAACATAACTTCCACTGGTCCAAGGCATTTTATTACTACTCAACATATACCGTAGAGAACCAAGTAATTTGGACCTCTGGGATTGCTCATGCAGGCTGTGTCCCTGAGGTTTTTGACTATAAGGACCTGGTCTCTTGGTGCGCCGATAAATTTATTATAGAGAAAAGAATTATTCCAATGCACGACCGCTCTTCTGTTTCTTTGTTACCTCAGGTCTTCCGACAGATGCTGAAATTGCCTGAGCCAACATTGACGTTCAAAGGAAAAGATTGCAAACAGTTCCTAGCAAAGCATAATAACGGATTGGACCTCTTGCCCCTTTTTTTGGAAAACCCAGATCTAGTTCCTGAAGATATTACAATCATGCAGGTTAGTTCATTTAAAAATCCTTTTCATGAAATTTCCTGGTTGTTTACAAGAATAATGGGACAAGAATCCACAGCTATTGTTTCCCGCATGGCTCTTTACATTTTGTATTGCACAGTCAATGAACAAGCCATTTTTTATTGGGGAAGGATAATTTCTTATGAAATCTCTTCCTAGTTGTCAAGCTACAAAAGGGGAAAGAACTTTTATATGTCATCCTATTTAGTTTTTGCAATAGCACATTCATGTCGATTTCCGCAACTGTCTCTGTCCAAGAATGTCAACTGTGATTTCCACCTAGTAACGTTCTGGTACCATGCCTTGTGGAAGCACAAGGCCTCTCACCATTTTTATGAGGTTTTTAATGGCTTCATATATATTTTCAAACTTTTGTTGTTAGGAGAAAATGATCCCCGCTTATCTGAGCAAGCAACTAATTTTTTGGACAAAAAGGGAACAGTCCAACATTTGGATAATTACACTATCATAAGAATTTTTGGCTCCACGGAACAACCTGCTCTCCTTCCATGTCACATTACGGACATAATTTTTATTGCAAAAGTAGCACGTCAATACGGCTACTGGTTCCATCTATTCCAAAGGAAGAAAAAAAAACAGTTCATTCCTATGCCTTAGAAAATAGGGGAGTTTGTGTTGAAAAACGTCAACAAATTTGACTATTTCGTAGAACATTTTAGTACCTCCAACCTCATATATGTTTAACACATAAAAGGATTCGACCCCTATGATATTTTTAGACAACATTTACATTCACTTGGCCTTGGTGATTGTTTTGTAAATAAACACCTACCCAAAAACAAAGATAGTCACGAGCCTGCCTCTGATGCCGGCGACGTAGAGACAGTGCAAAGCTGCACCAAATTGTACATGCAATAGGGGAAAGACCCCAATGACAAGAGTGTTCAATACGCAAATACCACTCCAAAAAGTAAGACATCCTAGAGAATTGATCGAACGGCCCATCATAGCAACAAAGAAACCCATAATTCTTCAAACGGAGGAGGAGATAACAACCCTCCTCACTCTAAAATTGATAGTTCTCACAAGCTTCCAGTAGAGAAGAAGAGAAAAAAAAATGTGGGATAGGCAGAAGACCCGAAAATTTAGAGTGAGAACATGGAAATTAGCATTGATCTCGATGCCATGTTCCCATTCTTTGTTCAGCTTGAGGACACCATCCAATGCACATATCCATTACCCAAAATTTTGACGAAGATGAATCCTTCATGTTCTAGAGCACTGTTTTTGATAGCTGGAACAAAAAATTGATATTTCAGAAAAAAAAAATGTTTAAAATATCAAAGGAAAATCTTGTTCAGAGGTTGACATTGCCAACATGTGGCCGTCCCAAATCTGTCAACCTCACACCGCGACCGGAGAAGCACTTCATGACTCCATTGAACACATCAAGACCCACAATGCCAGATTGAAGGACTGAGTCAAGGAATTGGAAGACGCTTTCTTTCCTATGCCATTGCTTGTCGATCCTTTGGCAATAGTCATGCCTGGAACCCCTTCACCCAATGTAAAATCACCCTCCACCCTGCTTGCATCCTATAAAGGATATATGGAAACAATATCACAAAAATAATGGAACTGGTTACTGATGACTGGAAAAGATCACAAACCACCGCTTCCCTTGGAACCAGGGCACATAGCTTGCTCGAGCTTTTGCAAGCCGAATTAAAATATGAAGAAAATTTATTCTTAAAAACGGTCATCCCTTTTGGCAAGATTGTCAAGAATATGACAGAAAGAAAAAGAAGAGAAGAAGATCTTCCATCCAAAAACCAGATCATCCAATTGAATGCATGTTGGAAAAAAAAGTAAGCAACTTGCATCTCATTGTTCAGTCATGTGAACAAGTCATATCGAAGAAAGATAAATTATTCACAAAGTTGTCAAATATAGACTTAGCCTATCTTAATCGCAAAATCCTTTCCCTTAACTAGAGAAGAGTTCGATAAACATGTTTCTATGTTGAAGACCTTCTCTTTGGAAAAGTTTTACAGCATCCTTCAATTTGATCAATCTCGCATCCATGACTGGTTAGTCAAATATGCAGTACAGAATGAGGAAATTCATCAGGCTCTCTCTAATCTTTTTATCGACTTCCAGGAATTAGAAAATGATCTTTTCAACATCAAGATCCGAAATGAGTTCAACGTCGCCCCAATGAAAGCATACATTGAAGAATGAGTCGAAAGGCAATTGAAGCAAGCCACCAATGAAAGGCAACAAGCAGTTGCCAACATTCCAGCAACCGTGGAGAACATCCTTGAAACCGCAGTCGTCGCCGACATCAATGAAAGGGCAGCCGCAAGAAAATAGCCAAAGTGCTCATATGTACCCTCACTGTAACTGTACTCATCCCTTATTTGTTTGTTTCTCAACCCAGTTATTCCGCTTTCTTAAATAAACATGTATAGGCAAACACTTATACCTTTCCATTTATTTTCTTTTGCAGTTGTTGCACTCTATCTTCTTTCCATAATCTTGTTTCATGTAAATATTTCTCTAATGGTTTGCGGGAGCCCCAATCCCAGTCTACATGACAAACGCATTGAAATTCCGGTTTATATGTAACACACTTTGTTTTTTTTGTATATTTCAAAATTTACAGTGGTATGTAACAAACTTCTATTTTCTGACAGATTTCAAATAAAAATGAATCTAAATTTTTATATCCTAAAGACTCTACTCTTATGTTTCAGCACTCTGTATAACAAATGCATTTATTTTTTAGTATGCTAGACTTTTATTCTTATCCTTCAGCAGTCCGTATGGAAAATGTTCACAAATACATTAAAATTTTTATGTTTCTTATCTCCTATTAATTTTATGACATCATATATTTTTATCTTTCACTAGTACACATTGAAAATGCATTTAAATTTCCAAATTTAATCTTGCACTGTCAACAAATTTTTTACTTTCCAAAATTAGATGGTGTTTGGCCTACCAACTATCATTTACTTTTGCCCCATCTTCCAAAATATGCACCTTGCACACAACATTTCCCTCATATACATTTTGCACCAAACACTTCGTTTCATTTACACTTCGACCCCATTTTTCAAAATTTGCTTTCTAACCTCCTTGAGAGGGACTCAGATGCCATGCAACCTTGTTTGACTAGATGTTAACACCTCAGTTCGTTATATAATTATGGAAGAGCTGACACATAGTGCATAAGGCTCAACCTTTGTGGGATGTTCCTTAGTACTCGAAGAATGCCTTCACACTTGTATAAATTCCCTGGCTTTTGATCTAGTGGTTGAAGGATTAAATTGGAAGGTTGAGTTCGATGACCAACACCCATTAACTTAGAATCATCGCTTAGTAGAAAAATAGTTGGTTTAAATAACAAAATTTAGTTTTGACACTATATATATATATATATATATATATATATATATATATATATATATATAT
>JZKD02S1620438.1:491066-572451 GCA_000966675.3 Picea glauca
TAAATAATAGTATTCACTTTCAATACTCCTATGATCATAATTGATGGCATTCTGATGGTGCGGGAATCTAAACAAAAATCGATGATGAACTTTAAGTTGTAAACTATCTATAACTAACTTGGTGTCTTATGGTTGTATCCAATTTGATTTCCCTTCGATGCTGTGGTTGGGGAAATCCCCCCCTTGTCACCTATGGAATGGTAATTTCGCTTTTAAAAGAATGCATCACCTTAGGTGGTCGCTAACCTTAGTTGCCTTGTATGTTGTTGTCTAGCTTATTATTTAGAGCTGTCGCACCACTATTTACGGATTTAAGAAATGCACCCAAAACTATGGTATCAAGAGTGACATTAATAAATGGAATGTGTGAACCAAGTCAATTCAATGATGCCTTGCGCCCGAGATTAGGATGATGCTTGTTGATTGTGGTTTAGTTTTCTAGCACAGTCCATGTTGATGATTGAGGTAGATTATGAGTTAGAGTTCCTGCACGTGTAGTTAATGTAAGAGATGTTTTCCTTTATCTTCTAGGCATCGTCGTGTCTGTGTCAAGAGGGTAGTCGTCCCTTTTTTATTTTTCATACTTTCGACCAGTTGCTATATGTGCTAGCGTGTAGAGTCATTTTTGTTGGTGGCCTGATTTGTAGTCGTTTGTTCATTTTCAGGTTGTGTGGTTTGACTGTGTGTCGTCGTCGCTTTCCTACTTCAAAAAAAAAAAAAATCACTCTCTGTGTCACTGGTATTTGTAATGTTGGGTTCAATACATCATCGTTATTGATCCAAGTCCAGAACTCCCACATGGATTTTTGTCTCATCATCCAAAATATCATCGAGAGAGAAGTATTGTTCCATTTGTGAAAGCCACCCTGTCAGTTCTAACCCATCAAATCTATGCATCTCAACTTTGGACACCTGATTCCAAGAATTGAGGGAGCCCCAAGGGGAGTGGAAATATGACTATGCTTATAATGGGAAGAAACAAAGGCATCTAGTTGGTATTCAGGTTGCTTACCTTTGATGTGTAGGATAAGGTCATTTGGTTGCTAGGTGAGAGTGTCCATGTGTTGTGATAGGTTCTCTTCTAAGGATTCCATGCATTGTGTCAGTTTGTCATACAAGTTGTTGACCTTATTTTCTATTTCTTCTAGGTTCTGAGAGTGTGTGGTAGGGGGCATTGAGGAGGTTTATGGATAATGATACCATATTAATCAGAACATGATAAGGAGTCTAATGGGATAGGTGGAGCAGGTCCACATAAAAAAAAAAAAAAAAAGGTTGAAAATGATAGGTATCACGATGATCGGGACGAAAAAGGAACCTAATGGGATAGGTCTCAAATAATGGTACATCCATGCCCCATATTTTTTTTTTACTCCTATGGAGTTATACTCCGATTTGAATAATACTGTAGTGGAAAAATGTGTACTAATTTTGCAAATCGAATGCAGGAGGTAAGGTTGCACGACAATAGATCTTATCTGTTCCATTTGTGTTATGTTTTTGTCCCAAGGGTTAAGGTATTTAGGGTTTCTACATACAAGTGTTTTCCTTATGCTATAGCTATTTGATATACATGTGGGGTTGAACAGCAGTACTCGGCCCAATATATGAGGGTACCAACTAAGGAAGCTAGACCGTACCCTTAGTCATACTACCCGATTACCCAGGTACTAGAGAGTATCTTCTCGAGTGTTGTTCTATGTTGCACTATAGCAGTCAAGAATCCAATCGATTTATCTATGGAGGGATTCAGTATATCTAGATCAATACGTATACAAGTATTTTCTGATGCACTACCACTCGAAGGGGTACCAACATGGGTTACAAGGGTGGCCAACAATGTGGGCTTAAGTACCACTTGTAGTCTCTACATGTATGCTTCCCCGACCGTGGATTTATGCATTCAATGACATATCACTGTAGCTTTGAGACCCCAAAATACGTATCTACCCTAAAAAACATTACCCACAGTTCTTTCCCAAGAAAGAGCTCTAATACCACTTGTAACGTCCAGATCAAATATATCAAACGGAAAACATAAATACTAAATGAAAATACCATGGAACAATAAAAATATAGAGAACCACAACCAGATAATGATACCTTTATTGATAGGAAGTTGATTTCTCTTTCCTCTTCAATGGAGAAACCTCCAATAGAGAAACTCTCTTTTACAATAATTMTYCGGAAAATTTTCATCATACCTCCTACTCTTATTTATACTAATTCTACCTTCCAAAGAACATTCTAGAGGAAGATCCTTCTAGAAGTGGAAGYTTYKATTAGGTCTTCTTACATTGACTTGTTCTCATTTATTTATGAGGCCTTATTAACTAATGYCAACCTTTATTACATTGAAATTATATARTACTCTAACTAATAAMCGACTAAGATGGGTTAGGATAGGAYCTTAACWACTGTAATTTACAAAGTTKCATGCTTATGGGCAYTAACAGTAAGAAGAAATAAACTAGTGCACACATAAGATGATGAAKCATTTATACCCTTTTCACRTGGGCCAAATATAYATTGTCATGTGCATTAATTTTCTAAATGAATYRACCTGACAAGMCAACACATTGTGATTGGTACCTATGATTTGAATGAATGGACTAAMTTGCTTTCATCATTTTCCAATGGATHTGGATGGCCATGAGCGAYTTYSRGGTCTACATCAAACATAGTATCCATGAGGGGAAACACTTTACTATGTAATAAAGGTATATAAACATCAATTCAATTTTCAAGAAGCCTTCCATTTATGAGTCCATGAGTTGGCAATATTCACGATATGTCAACCATAGATTTATTATCTGTAATTTACTTATATTTAACTGTATCTAATTTGATGTCTTTGCTACAATTATTATCAATATATTTAAATATGGATTCAATTTTCATGAAGTATTTTGTCTCCATGTTAGTCAATGAGCTGGTTTGGTGATATTCACGATATCTAGAAAATGGATTTGTTATGTTTATTTTATTTTATTTTATTTTTATATTCAACAACCTTTGTTGTCTTTCCTTTGCCACATGAGGTTGAGATTGAGTTATTGAAATCGAAATGTTAGATGACTTCCTCACTCCCTTTTTCAAAAGTCCAATAAATCCACAAATTATCATAGAGATCATCCGTGACTAACAACAATGCACATTAATTCCACTCATCCAATCTATCCAACTTGACTGGATTAATGAATGTCATTTCATCACTTGGTTTTTACTAATCTAATGACCAAGTCAATTCCACCATAACCTTTCACCTTTTTTAAGAATTTGTCTTCTCTCACTTTTTTAACAATATCCACCATAAATTCGTTAAATTCCTTTTAATGCACAATGAACTCTCCATATATAAATTCCCTCCTCACCATGTTGGTTTTGCATGAATGAATCACAAATAGGAAAAAAAAAATCATTAATTTTTCTATCCTTGTATTCATTCGAAAATGTGAAAGATTTTTTGTGTAGATTAGTTGTTGTGTGGGCTAAATATTCTTCTCATTTCTATCTATGTTATAAAAGAGGTGAAATCAAAAACTAAATGAATAGTGTGAAGTTATAAGGTCCGAGTTTGAAGTGTTGTATAATCATGATATGTCACCAGAGGAGACAAAGCTACTATATTTCATTACATAAACAAGTTGTAATTAGAGTGTTACAACAATAATAAAGACGCATTCTTAACGGAAAGGTTAGAACCTTTATTTCTAGTAGTTATATTAATATTAGTTTCATTTCATTAGATTTTCTTGATTAGTTATGAAATTTGGGAACTCAAAAATTCAACAAAATGGGAAGTCGAGCATTATACCTTAACAAGGGGCGAAAAAACTTAATAGAGTTTGGTGCAGGAAATTTCAAAATGGTGAAAGAAGAAGAATATGATAAAGATGAATATATCATTTTATGTTTATGTTTAGTTATGAGTTTAGTATTGTAGCAGAAATCAAATTATGTATATGAATATATTATAAAATATTATATTTATTAAATTTGAATAAAAACTGTGATAAATTTTGATAAATTTACTTCTATCAGTAATACATTTAAATTTTTTTAAATATTAATAAAAGGTATGATAAACCTTTATAAATTTATTCCTATTATTAATATATTTTAAATTTATTATTATTATATAATAATAATAATCATCTATTTTTAAAATCATAATTAAGTTAGACATCAAATTGGTGTATAAAATCCTTCTCCCACTAAATATTGATATAAAATATTTTTATACTATCCATTTTTATATATGTTGTTTGCATTTTAAAAATATATATTACTACTACCAATTAAATATATTAATACATTATAAATTTTTGATATATTATACTTATATAAAAAAAATTGCAATATTCATTTTGATTGATGTTATTTGCATCATAAAAACAATTATTGCTACTACCAATTAAGCTTTCAAACACTAGTTACATAAGAAAAGTAATTTTTGACTTATTAGTTCATGATTTAAAAATTCCAACTCTTTAATAAATTGGGGGTGAACCACGATATACCATATCATTTAATTTAAAAATATACATAAAAAAAAATATGAAGTATTATTTTAAATTTAAATTATTAAGTCCAACTCTTTAATAAATTGGGGGTGAACCACGGTATACCATATCATTTAATTTAAAACAATACATAAAAATATATGAGGTATTATTTTAAATTTAAATTATTAGAAAATCAAATGATTAATAAGTGGATAAATTAATTTTTTAATAATTTTTAGATTTTAATTATTTAAATAATTTAAAATAAGTTGAATGATTAAACGCTCTAAAAATGAAGTTTAAATAATTTAAAGTGAATTAAAATCTATAAAATTTTAATTAAAAAATTTGTTGAAATTTTCTTAAAAAAATTCTAAAAAGTGATGATTCTATTCTTTTATTATCTTACTCCATAGAAAATTACTTTTGTTATTCAAATCCAACCTACACAATAAGACGACTGAGAGGATACAAACTCGACCTGCAGAACACGACGAATGAGGATCAATTGGTGCCATACATTAAATATTAATTACAAATAACTAGACAATCTATACATTAACTAGTAATTACAAATACCTAGACAATATGGAACTGGCAACACGTCATGAGCATATGATAAAGCAGTAGTCTAAACGTTCTACCTTTTGGGGGTTTTCTGACCACTTTTTTTGTTTGATTTTTCCTGAAATCTAGTAATCAATGGTTGGATCTGCATATTTGAGTGGGTAAGTCTGTATAATTTGAGTGCCCCGGGGGTTTTTTAGCACGCTGAATCCATCCATGCATTCAGAAAGGTAATTTAAACAACATAAAATAGAGATTTTGTCCAAATTTACATCATCAAGTTCCAACCAATTCCTGCTAGAAAACCCAAAAGGTAGAATGCTTAGCCAACGCCTATGATAAAGGGGAACAAGACTAAGAGGCATGTTGCAAATGCTATTGAAATCATAAGAAATGAATCTCTTTTTGACCACCAATAAAAAATTTTATGATCTGTTGCACGAAAGAGGTTGATCCTCTCTAGGTGGACAAACAGAAATCGATTTGTCATCGTCGATCCTCCATTTTGAAAAAAGTTGTCAGAGTAGAAAATTGTGTTGTTTTCGAAGTTTCCATGTTGAAGTTGTCATCCAAGGAATTTGTGAAGGGAAGGGCTGACAGAATGAATAATAAATACTTCCCCCACATGATCAAATGTCACATCCACACATCGATTTCTCTTATGGTGTAACTAGCAATTGCTCCCAAAGGTGCAAAAAGTATGTCATTATAAGGTGAAAATGTCGAATTGTTTTATTTTATGAAATTGGTTGAGTAAACTAAGAACATTTAAAAAATGAAATTGGTTAAGTAAACTAAGAACATTTTGATCGTATGAAGGAAATTTTGGAAATGTTGAGATCAAACTAATTTTGAATGAGAAACATTGTGTTGCAACTAAATAAAATTTGAGTTTGAGTGTGAAACAATGTGTAGCTCATTTTGAAGAAGATTTGGTGTTAATTATTTGTCTTATGTTTATCACTTAAAAAATTTGTCTTTAGTGCAAATTTTCAAAAATATATTTTGGCTTATGCTGCTTCGCACGAAAATAAACTTTAGTTGGTTGCGACATTTCTCATGGATGAAATATTTTTTAGGATGTAACTTATCACATCGTGTATAAGTTTCATTTTCTGTGACATATGGCATCACTAAAAAGTTTCATTTCAACTGACATATCACATTTTCAAAATTTCCTTTGGTGTGACACATCACTTCCACGATATTACACATGGTTGCAAACTTTGTCAGGTCATGACATATTGCAACGTATAAAAGTTTCTTTTCGTGCAACATATTGCATCATCAACCTTTCCTTCATTGTGACACAATGCATATTGCACCTAAAATACCTTTGGAAATTACATATCACATTGAGAAAAACTTTCCTTTTTCATGACATATCACATCGCAAAAAATGTTGTTTATGTGTGACACACTTTCCCAAAACTTTC
This sequence comes from Picea glauca, assembly GCA_000966675.3. Taxonomy (NCBI): domain Eukaryota; kingdom Viridiplantae; phylum Streptophyta; class Pinopsida; order Pinales; family Pinaceae; genus Picea; species Picea glauca. The sequence continues at coordinate 497,578 of JZKD02S1620438.1, forward strand.
CTTCTAACATATCTCATCTTCCCAAATATTCCTTTTTCAAGACATATCGCATCATATTAAAGTTTCTTTCTACATGACACAATGCACTTTCTCAAACTTTCCTTCATTGTGGCACAATGTGTAGCACATCGAAAATGCTTCTAGTTGTGATATTACATCGATCCAAACATTACTTTTTTGTGACATTTGACATCACGAAAAACTTTGTTTCTATGTGACACATTGCACTTTCTCAAGCATTCCTTCATTGTGAAAAATGTAAAATTTCTAAAATGGTATTGTGTAAAGTGGTTTAATAACAAGAAGAAACCAAAACCTTTTAAACTGAAAGCATGGCCACTTCTTCATCCAACAACCACCAAGATCCATAAAAGTTTTGGACTACCATACTTATCGCATTTGGAAAACTTGCAAAGATTTCAAGAGGAACCATGAACAATATAAATATTATGATCCAAGAAGTTGAGTGAGTGAACTTCTTCAATTTGGATTTGTAATATTATAGAATGTAAAGGAGCTCTTGATTTCAATGTATTTGAGCGGTTGCATCACTAGAAAATAGGTTCTTCATAGGATTTTTTTTATTTTGCATCTTCTACTACATCTCTCAATGGTCAATTTGCCAATTTGTTTTTTTTGGATCTTAAGATCCCATGGGGAGGTTTTTATATAACTCACCAAGGTGTTGAGAAGGAGTTACATGTGCAATGCATAGGTTTCCACATTATTTCCTTTCATGCATTTCCTTTCGTGTGGCATATCACATCACTTGGAAGTTTCCTCTCGTGTGACAAAGTAGGTGTGCATCCTTCCAAAATAAAGTGTAGGCACATGAACCAAAGTTCCAAGTGTGTGAATGAGGACCAAAATTTCAAAATTTATTGTCTTAAATATAAAATAAAATCAATAATGTCATTGTACTTGTATGTGCATATTTGAAGGACTTGAAATAAGAAAAAAGGAAGAATGTTTAGGATAATTTATCTTACATACATTGGGCTTACAACGATTTGATGCCACTTCTCACATCCATAAATTTTCATCTCCCCTGTATCAAATGCTATCATAGAAATGTCATGGTTGGTTAAACATGTTTAAGTGTGTTTAAGATTAATTATTTTTAACTAAAAGTGACTATGGTCGAGTATGATGGTTGAATTTGGTTGAGTAGAGATCATAATGGTCAACTATGGTTGATTGTAGGTTGACTTTGGTCAAATTTGGGTAACAATGGTTTACTATAGTTGACCATGTTTGACTATGGCTGATGATGGTTGACTATAGTACACCTTCTGGATAGGGCTAACGATGGTTGACTATTTTTCACAATAATTAACTTATGTTAATTACAATTCTTAATGGTTCAACATGGTTAATTGTAGATTGAGTATGGTTATATTAGGTTGATTGTGGTTGATTGTGGTTAATTATAATTTATTATGCATGATAGTGTTTAGCTATGGTTAATTTCTTTTTAGTGTGACAAAATTGATAATAAATAATTCCCCCACATGATCGATGTCACATCCACACATTGATTTCTCTTACGATGTAACTAGCATTTGCTCCCAAAGGTGCAAAAAGTATGTCGTTATACAATCAAAATGTCGAATTGTTTTATTTTATGAAATTAGTTGAGTAAACTAATAACATTTTAAAAATGAAATTGCTTGAGTAAACTAAGAACATTTTGATCATATGAAGGAAATTTTGGAAATGTTCTCTTTGTTGCAATGAATCCTAATGTTTGAGGAAGTGTGAAGTCCGATGTGTCACATAGATAGGGTGTGATGTGATATGTTGAGATCAAATTAGTTTTGAGTGCAAAACATTGTGTTGCAACCAAGTAAACTTTGAGTTTAAGTGTGAAACAATGTTTAGTGCATTTTGAAGAATATTTGGTGTTAATTGTTTGTCTTATGTTTATCACTTAAATCTTTTTGTCTTTCGTGCAAATTTTCTAAAATATATTTTGGCTTATGCTACTTTGCACAAAAATAAACTTTTGTTGGTTGCGACATTTCTCATGACTAAAATATTTGTTAGGATGTGACTTATCACATCGTGTATAAGTTTCACTTCATGTGACATGTTGTATCACTAAAAAGTTTCATTTCATGTGACACATCACATGTTCAAAACTTCCTTTGGTGTGACATATCACATCCACAATATTTCACATGGTTGAAAACTTTGTCAGGTCATGACATATTGCAACACATAAAAGTTTCTTTCGTGCAACATATTGCATCATCAACCTTTCCTTCATTGTGAAGAAGTGCATATTGCACATAAAATTCCTTTGGAAATGACATATCGCATTTCTTCAAACTTTCCTTTGTTGTGACATATCACAATGTAAAAAAGGTTTTTTTTGCGTGACATGTTGCACTTTCCCAAATCTTTCCTTCTAACATATCTTATCTTCCCAAACTTTCCTTTTTCAAGACATATCACATTAGGTCAATGTTTCTTTCTGCATGACACAACGCACTTTCTCAAACTTTTCTTCATTGTGGCCTAATGTGTAGCATACTGAAAATGCTTCTAGTTGTGACATTACATTGGTCCGAGCTTTAATTTTTCGTGACATATGGCATCACAAATAAGTTTGTTTATGTGTGACACATTGAACTTTCTCAAGCATTCCTTCTGTTAGCGTTAGAAGTCACCCCTGGATTTCTTGCAGGAGCAGAGCCCAATGCCCATAAATTTTATGTCACAATTTAATAAATGGGGGTGATCAAATGGGTAAAGACTCAAGAAGATAAAACTTTGACTCAGGAGACCGGGCCTAGAATGTATGCAACAAGGGAGGTCTTGATCCAACTTCCGTCAGTGAATGGATCAAAGGGTGACAGAGGGAAGACTTGTGAGAAGGGTGAACAAGATTACCTCGGCCGACAAGCCTTCGGAAGCTTGAGGATGAAAAACTCAGAAGCCAAGATCCTCTTGGTCTAGAGCTTTAAGGAGCTAAAGAGTGACTCAACTGGATCCTCCAATTCTAAGTCGTTTAGCGCTACGAAAATAATAGGAACCAATTAGAAACAATGTAACTGCTACAGTGATCCAACCTACATCATCCTATAATGGCTACAACTCGACTGGATCCTCCAATTCCGAGCCGTTCTAACACAGTAAACAAAGATGAAAAAGAAGCTGACATCCATAAAGTAAGAAGTCTCAAATGCCTTTTACTTTAACCAGAGCGACCAACGCTTCATAAAAAATTTACAATCGGGAGCCTTGCTCAACCATCCCCCCCTTTTTCAAAATAGAAAGACTCAGTCTATATACCCAGAAAAATTCACCTCACAGAGGCGTGTATAGTCACCCAAAGCTTGGTGTCCCTTCAGTCAAACTCGTACTGATATTTTTCTTTAAGCACCACCTTAACTACGCATGGCCCCTGTAAGGAGGCTAGGTGAGCCATTAAGTGTTGGGCTAGCATACGCAGACTTCTCTGTTGAGTCGAGGACTTCGGCATGGCTTCTTTGAAAAATTTGATACGCAGGACCTCTTTGAGTAGATCACTTGCCAGACCCTCTATTCTCTATACTTAATGAATGAAAAGGGGTTTCAACCACCCTCTCTTGCCGTCAATTAATCCAAGAAAGAAACAGTATTGAGGTTGGACCCAATGGCGCCTGGACATCGCGAGGATCCCCTCTGTAACTGAACTCGGTGCCTTTGGCCCTCTGAACATAACTCCTTTCTTTCTCCAAGTGACCACGGGCTATGACCACGACGCTTTCAGCATTCGCGAATAGGAGGGACCTAATCCCTTCATTTAGAAATCGTGATGAGCGAAACGCTGAGACAACTCAGTCTGGTGCCATGTGTCTTTCTGAGATCTGAGAATCCTGAAACTCACCCGACAATATTGTGGGCCCGAGTCCGAGACTCTCCCGGCACCTCGCGCATTGGAATATAATGGAGCTACTCTTTTCACCTTGGAGTCACGATGGGAGAAACGACAAGATGGCTCAGTTTGCCACCAGGTGTCCCCTTTGGATGGACGACTGAAAATTCTTCATGATACCATGGGCCCTACTTTTGGTGCTTTCATCACTATCAGGGTTTGGGGTTTTGAGATGTAGAACAACATGAAAGTCTCGCCCCTCAAACTCTCGAATGTCGAAACACCAATGCGACTAGATCTCGCGCCACACATCCTTAGGATGAATGGATGAGGGGGTATTTGATATTTAAAAGGGAGTCTCCCTCATTTACAGGCTCGCTTGAAGTGACTTAGTGCTAGGACCATGGGCTCGGCTTCAAAGGCACTTTCGGCATTTTGCCGATCAACGATCTCAACTGCAATGAATGGGAGGCTCCTTGTTTCCCGAAACTCCGATCCCCGATACACTGATTGGAAACCACCTATCTCAATTGGATCAGATGAACCAGATTTGTCTTAAATTATTGGAGCTATCTCTTGCTTTAACCCCGGGGCAACCTGGTAGCCTCAAAATCCTGACAACCATTGATCAACTTTATAGGTGGATCTCGGTGGCTGTCAACAAAACTTCGCCCATTCCCTCGAATTGTAACTAAAAAGGGGCTCCTCGGTGCTGTGCTTGGGCGGTTCCTGGGCAATCCTGTAGACCGGTGTACCTTCGTGCCCCGATACCAAAATTTTTTCTAACATTAGGCTCCATGGGGGATAGAGTCATCGCTACGATGCTCTAAGGAATCATTTTGCAGTTCCAGTGCCTTGCAGTTGGGCTATGGATTCATTATTAAGATGAAAAATAAAAACAAAAATAAACAAAGAAACAAAAAGGACAATATTTACAAACAAAGGAGCCATCTGAGACTCAAACAAAGCATTTCTTCAGAAAATGCCCATTCACTAGGCTACTGAAAACTTCTTCACCTTTGAAACCTCACAACCTGTATGTGCTATTTGAGAAAGTCTCAAAGATTTTGAAAGGCCTGATCCACAAGGATTCAAATTTGTTGTGTTTTCCCTTATCTTGCTTAGGAGCATCCCATTTCAGCACCATGTCTCCTATCTGGAACCACTCCTTCTTGGCCTTCTTATTGAAAACCTGTTGGATCTTTTGCTGATGGTCCTGAATTCTGTCCACCGTCTACTCCCTAGCCTACTGGACCTCCACTAACTGATGAATCCTTCTGATCATGTCGTCAGGCTCCTCCTGATGGTCCTGGAGGAATTTTTCTACAAGAATGGCTAAATGAGAAGGGAAAATAGCCTCCGCTCCATAGACTAATTGGAAAGGAGAGACGCTGATAGATCTCTTTGTGGTCCCTCAGTCGGCCCATAGAGCAAATTTTCATCTGGAATGCCAGGCCTTCTTGTTGTCTTCCAACATCCTTTTGATGATCCTTATCAGGATTTTGTTGGAGGATTCTGCTAAACCATTTCCCTATGGATAATATGGGGTGGAGTGAATCAACTTGATTCTGAACTGCTCACAGAAATTTTACTTGGGTAGCCGAATCTCGTGATGAGGTCCTCTAGGAATCCAATGATTACCTTGTGGGAAGCACTCTTGGTAGGGATAGCTTCGATCCACTTGGTAAAGAAATTTGTAGCAGTTAGGATCCACCTGTGTTGCCCACTAGAAGAAGGGTGAATTTCTCCAATGAAATCTAGGCCCCACTACTGGAAAGGTCTTGAAACCACCACCGGATTTAACGACAAAGAATTGAGCTGTTGCTTTCCTGCAAAGTTTTGACATTTGATGCAGGCTCTGACCCCTTTGCAGATGTCAATGAACACGGTAGGCCACTAGTATCCAACCCTGAGGATTTTGTGGACTGTGGATTTCCAGAAATGGTTCCCTCCACACAGGCCGTTATGAAATTCTTCCACGATAATTTTGGCCTCTTGTGGACTCATGCATTTTAAAAGTACCCCCAGGGGGTCTTTCCAATATAACATTTGATTGATCAGGAAGTATCTAACTGCCTTGAGCTTCATAGCTCTTGCTTTGTTCCTTTGCAGGCCTTCTGGGGGATGCAACTCTTGCAGAAAGTATATGACATCCTTATACCAATAACATCGAACTAATGGGGGCTCTCTTCGAAGGTCCATTTCAGACAACCGACTTTGTGGAATTTCTTAGCATTCTTTTATGAAACTTATCCTCAGGGCTTGGCAATTTTCTTCAGCCAACATCTTGGCTAAACCTTGACCTTTGATCAATTTGGTGGGCCTTATTTCCAAGTTGAATTCCAGAATTTTGGCTATCCATTTACTCCTTCTCCTGTCTATGTTAGGCTGAATAAGAATGTCTTTAACAACAGCCGAGGGACATAGGCGATGATTTTTGACTGCAGGATGTAGGTTCTAAAAGCTTTGAGAGATTTTACTAGAGCATAGGCCTGCTTCTCCATAGTGTCATACCTGACTTCGGCATCCCTCAATGCTCGGCTGAAATAAGAAATAGGTTTCTCTATCCCAATGTTGGTTTTCTGTAATAGAACAACAGCCACTGTGTCAGGTGAGGCAAAGGAGAAAATAAGGAAATCCTTCGAGTAGTGGGGACTGATAAGAATAGGAGCTTCAGTCAGGGCCTTATTGATTTGCTCAAAGGAATGTCGTGAATGAGAGGTCCACCTTACTTCATTTCCTTTCTTCAGCATGGTTGTTATAATCTTTACCTCCTCAGCAAAGTTAAGCATGAACCTCCTCAGAAAATTAATTTTAGCGATGAAAGATTGGACCTCCTTCTTGGACCTCGAGATTGATAAGGCCTGTATTGCTTCAACTCTGCTATGGTCAATCCTGACTCCTTCCATTGATACTATGTGGCCTAGTAATTTTCCCTCCTGCATGGCGAACAGAGATTTCTTGGGGTTTAACGAAATGCCAAAACTCCTGCATTTCAAGAAAAATTTCTTGAGATGATGACAATGTTCTTTATTAGACCTGGAGAAAATTGTTATGTCATTCAGATAGATCACCACAAACCTATCCTTCTCCCCGATGAAGGCTATGTCCATGGATCCCTAAAATGTCTCTCTTTCATTCATCAGTCCGAATGGCATTTTGGCATACATGAATGTGCCCCAAGGAGTGGTGAAGGCCATTTTTTCTCTGTCTTCAGGCATGACTGATATCTGATTATAGCCAGTAAAACCGCCGATCATGGAAATCTTAGATGCACCAGTTACCCTCTGCAATATGTGTTCTATGTTGGGCAGGGGATAATTGTCCTTTCGTGAGCTCCTATTCAGGTTTCTGAAGTCTACGCAGAGTCAGATCTCTCCATTCTTTTTCCTTACTAGCACCAAGTTGGCCACCCACTCTGAATACCTCAATGGTACAATGATCTGAGCTTGAAGCAGCTTCTTCACCTCCCTCTCCATGATAGGAAGCAACATAGGATTGATGTGTCTTAGCTTCTACCTAAATGGATTTGCCTCCTCTTTTAATGGGATTTTATGCTCGATGACAGAAATGTCATATGTTTTGAGGTCTTTGTAGGTCCAGGAAAACACGTCAGCGAATTCCCTCAAAATTCCATTGTATTCGGACTTCTTCTCCTCCATCAGGCTTCTTGACAATTTGACAAGCTTGGGATTTCTCTCAGTCCCAATGTTGCACTAAATAGTATCAGTGTCATCCTTCGTGGTCTCCCCTTTTAATGACACATCGTTTCTATCAAAAATAATTTCTAGAGGAACCAGTCCTCTTGGAATATGATTGTTGGGCAGCTGCACAATGTTACGCTCTGCAATCTTATTCAGAAAATTACCCCCATTAAGATCTTCTTCAGAGACAGAGTCTTGGTCGATATGCATCTCTGAAAATTCTTCGATAGTTTCCAAGAATTTCTTGATCTCGAGATCATCCTTGAATACCTTCCAATTCTTGACGTTGTCAGGTATGGAGGGCCTGTATTTTACTTCCACATCATATATGAATTTAGGCTACAAGGGTACTTTGAAATTACTTGCTGATGCAGCCAAGGAATATGCCATCATGTTCTCCTCTCTTGGGATGAAAGAAATGTTAAATGCTGAGAAGAAACTGTCAACTAGGTCCCACACCTCATTTCTGTAGCTTCTGAGTCGAGGATTCTTAGCCTGATAAGTGTTTCTGAGTTGTTGGACCACCAACTCTGCATCACTGAACACTGCTACCTCCTAAATTCCCATTTTCCTTATAGCTCTCAACCCCAGGACGAGAGCTTCATACTTTGCCACATTGTTGGTAGCTTCAAATTCCAATTTGTATGATAGAGTTATGGTTTCCTAAGCGGGTGACACAAAAACCACCCTAGCTCCAGCACCTTCCCTGGAAGAGGCCCCATCAAAGAACATTTTCCAGACGGGGGTGATGGAGGGAGGAAATTTAGGGGAAATGGTGGGTTTCTTTCTGAGTCTGAGAGGAGGCTCGGGGGCATGGGTGAGTTGTAGTAAACTGGAGCCTAAATTAGTGTCCAAGGCAAATATGGGATGATTGGTAGGGTTGGCTTCATCGTTGATTATATAGGCCAGTTGGGTTTCTCTGTATAACCTTCTATGCTCTCCTCCAAACACTGGGATAGTAGCATATGTAAGGTTCATCTGCAAGGTTCCCCCCAGTCTTTTTATCCAAGATCTTGATAACAACATATCGAACTTGGGGGGGACATCAGCCACTACAATATCCATGACCACACTTTTCATGGGAAGCTAAAACAAGGTCACGACCAGGTCTTCGATAACTCCTAGACACTGAACCCTTCTGGAGTCAAAGGAATAGAGGTCATGATAGGCTCGGGTGACTTCTAGTCCTAACTCTTCCATGATAGTTTTGGGCATGAGGTTGTGAGAAGCCCCCGAATCCATCAAACAGTTGTGCAGTACCTTGTCATGTATGTTCAAGGAAGTGTAGAAGGGAGGGGATGAGTCATTCCTGTCTTCTACCATAGGACCTAGAATAACTACAGGCTTTTCATCTTGCAAATTTATGGAGTCTGTGGGAAGGATTAAGACCTCAGACTGTAAAATCTTAGAGAAGCATTTCCTGAACCCTTCATGCTTAATCAATTCTGTCAGGGGCACAGGGATTCTGATTTTTTGAATTTCATTCTTGAAATTAAAAGAAGGCAAGAGCTTTGGGATTTCTCTTATTTCGGGAACATGACTCTAAAATATGGGAGAGGCAAATTGAGTCTTCTTACCTTTGTGACTTTCCACTACCTCATTAGCAGGCTTCTCTGATCTAGCGGACTGCTCAGGAACATCAGGTGATGTTGTCCTTTTTTTAGACCTCAGATCATATCTGTCTTGACTGCCACTAGCCTTGTCTCCCTTGCTCAATTCATTTAGCTGACTTTCCATGAGAGACTCATCGTATGCTGATTGAGTGAGATGAGGAAAAGGAGGCATTTCTCTGAAGCAATGGATTTCAGGATCTAGTTCCTTTGCTCCTTCTTGTTCCTCCTCGGCCACAAAATTGTTTTGAAAAGGGGCCTGAATTTTCTGGTCATATTTATCTCTTCCCCTTTCTCTCTTCATAGTTGGGGGAGTTATATTGTTTGGCCTCTTGAAACCTCCTTTGTTTTTGGCATTTTGAGGGCCCTTGTATGCTTGTCTTCCCTCCACCTTTATTTTCTCCATCTCTGCAGACAGAGACTTCACCATCTTGGTCAATTCGTCCACTTGAGGGTAGGGCACCGATGGGCCAGAAGTTGAGGCTTCAGATCTTCTTTCTCTTAATAATAGACAGAAATTGGGACCAAACGCACTAGCATAAGAAATTTTAGCTGAGGCTTATGAGGGATTTATTTCAGTAGGAATCTTATTATACATCTTATTGAATCTTTTGGAGAAGTCGGAGACAGAATCTCCTTCCATCTTCTTCAGAGACCCAAACTCCATCATGTAATACATGAAATCTTTCCTATCTCCCCACTGCCTTAGGAAAGCACTATTTAGAGCTTCAATCCCAACAATATATCTTGGAGCCAATCCTCTAAACCATTTCCTCACCTCGCCATCCAGGCTCTGGATGAAGACTCTCATCCAGACATCTTCATTTTCAATGTTGAGGTTGTCTATGTAACTATAGAAAGTAGCCAACTGCTCCTCTGCAGTTACGTCCCCTTCCCTGGTGAACTTGGGCATGTATTTCAAGTAATCTCCAGCATGGAGAGGATTCATAGGATGGGGTAGAACTAAGGGAGCATATCTAGCAGCGACTATGGTGTCCATTCTATTCAGAGGGGGATTAACACCAGCCATAGGAATATTAGGTGGAGGAGAACTGGGAGGATAAGGAGTTCATGAAGGGGCTATTGGGAATGAGTCCTGAAGCGGAGTGGGAAACAAGAGGGGATTTAAGGAGAAGGATAACGAGCTCAAGTCAGCAGGTGCTTCTCTTTGCACAGGAGTAGTAAATATAGGAGTGGGAAAATATTTTGTGGTCTTGGGTCTATGCCAAGGTATAGTTTCAGGGGAGAGGGGAGCGATAGGGTCTCATCCCTCCGATCCCAGACCAGGAGAGGAAAACTCAACAGGAACACTCCCAAAATTTAGGAAACGGGAAACTTCAGAAACAGGTCTGTTGAGAAACTGAGGAGGAGAAAAAGGAGTTCCCACAGAAGGATATGGTGAATTACCTGGTTCGTTGGTGGATGCTTCTTCTTCATAGGCCTTTCCCTTTCTCTGCACCACCTATGGATCTGCTTCAGGTGTAGGTAGAGGCAGTTGTGGATGAGACCGCATATGCCTGCCTCTGAAAGCCACAATTAACACGGTAGGTTCACCATAGCAGAGTCCTCACAATGGAGTCGCCAGGTGCATAGTAGCAATCTTCAAAGGCTCCGATACCCGATGCACCTTCAGGATCATAGGCTCAATGTCGTTCAATCCTAGGGAAAAATTTCAACTTCGTCCCCAGCAACGACGCCATAAATGTTAGCGTCAGCAGTCACTCCTGGATTGCTTGCAGGAGCAGAGCCCAATGCCCATCAGTTTTATGTCAGGATTTAACAAATGGGGGTGATCAAATGGGTAAATACTTAAGAAGATAAAACTTTGACTCAAGAGACCGGGCCTAGTATGTATGCAGCACGAGAGGTCTTCATCCAACTTCCGTCAGTGAATGGATTAAAGTGTGATAGAGGGAAGACTTGTGAGAAGGGTGAGCAAGACTGCCTCAGGCAACAAGCCTTCGAAAGCTTGAGGATGAAAAACTCAAAAGCCAAGATCCTCTTGGTCCTGAGCTTCAAGGAGTTGAAGAGTGACTCAACTGGATCCTCTAATTATAAGTCGTTCTGTGCTATGAAAATAACAGGAACCGATTAGAAACAATGTAACTACTACAGTGATCCAACCTACATCATCCTATAACAGCTACAACTCGAATGGATCCTCCAATTCTGAGCCATTATAACACAGTAAACAGAGAAAAATAAGCTGACATCCATAAAGTAAGAAGTCTCAAATGCCTTCTACATTAACCAGAGCGAACAATGCTTCATCAAAACTTTTCAATCGGGAGCTTTGCTAAACCATCCCCCCCTTTTTCAAAATACAAAGACTCAGTCTATATACCCAGTAAAATTCACCTCACAGAGGCATGTATAGTCACCCAAAGCTTGGTGTTCCTTCAGTCAAACTAGTACTGATATCTTTCTTTAAGCACCACATTAACTACGCATGGCCCCTGTAAGGAGGGTAGCTGAGCCATTAAGTATTGGGCTAGTGTGCGCAGACTTCTCTGTCGAGTCGAGGACTTCGGCATGGCTTCTTTGAAAAATTCTATACACAGGACCTCTTTGAGTAGACCACTTGCTAGACCCTCCATTCTCTATACTTAATGAATGAAAAGAGGTTTCAACCACCTGCCATTTCCATCAATTACTCCAAGCAAGAAACAATATTGAGGTCGGACCCGATGGCGCCTGGACATCGCGAGGATCCCCTCTGTAACTAAACTCAGTGCCTTTGGTCCTCTGTACACAGCTCCATTCTTTCTCCAAGTGACCACGGGCTGTGACCACAACGCTTTCAGCATTCGTGAATGGGAGGGAGATAATCCCTACATTTAGAAATCACGATGAGCGAAACGTCGAGATGGCTCAGTCTGGTGCCACGCATCTTTTTGAGATCTGACAGTCTTGAAACTTACTTGGCGATATTGTGGGCCCGGATCTGAGACTCTCCCGGCACGTAGCGCATCGGAATATAACAGAGTTGTTCTTTGTGCCTTGGAGTCATGATGGGCGAAACGTCGAGATGGCTCAGTTTGTCTCCAAGTGTCCCCTTTGGGAGGGCGGCTAAATATGCTTCGTGATACTGCGGGCCCTACTTTCAGCGCTTTTGGTGCTATCAGGGTTCGGGGTTTCGATATGTAGAACAAAATGAAACTTTCACCCCTCAAACTCCCGAATGCAAAAACGCCGACATGACTAGATCTCGCGCCACACGTCCTTAGGATGAGCGGACCAGAGGGTATTCGATATTTAAAAGACAACCACCCTCATTTATAGGCTCGCTTGAAGTGACTTAGTGCTAGGACCATGGGCTCGGCTTCAAAGGCACTTTCGACATTTTTCCGATCGACGATCTCAACTGCAACAAATGGGAGGCTCCTTGTTTCCCAAATATATGATCCCCGATACACCGAATGGAAGCCACCTGTCTCAATTGGATCGGAGGACCCAAATTTGTCTTGAATTATTGTAGCTATCTCTCGCATTAACCGCGAGGCAACCTGGCAGCCTCGAAATCCCGACAACCATTGATCAGCTTTATAGGTGGATCTCGGTGGTCGTCAACAAAACTTCGCCCATTCACTTGAATTGTAACTAAAAAGGGGTTCCTCCGTGCTGCGCTTGGGCACTTCCCGGGCAATCCTGCAGACCTGTGTACCTTCGTGCCCTGATACCGAAATTGTTGCTAACACCTTCATTGTTAGAAACACAAAATTTCTAAAATGGTATTGTGTAAAGTGGTTTTAATAACAAGAGGAAACCAAAACCTTTTAAACTGAAAGCATGACCACTTATTCATCCAACAACCACCAAGATACATGGAAGTTTTGGACTACCATACTTATCCCATTTGAAAACCTTGCAAAGAGTTCAAGAGGAACCATGAACATTATAAATATTTATGATCCAACACGTTGAGTGAGTGCACTTTTTCAATTTGGATTTGAAATATTATAGTGTGTAAAGGAGCTCTTGATTTCAATGTATTTGAGTGGTTACATCACTATAAAATAGGTTCTTGATAGGATTTTTTGGATTATGCATCTTCTCCCACATCTATAGATGGTCAATCTACCAATTTTTTAATGTTGCAACTTAAGCTCCCATGGGGATGCTTGTATATAAATCATTAAGGTGTTCAAAAGGAGTTACATGTGCAATGCATAGGTGTCCACATCATTTGCTTTCATGCATTTCCTTTTGTGCGGCATGTCGCATCACTTGGAAGTTTCCTCTCGTGTGACAAAGGAAGTGTGCATCCTTCCAAAATCAAGTGTAGGCACATAAACCAAATTTCCAAGTGTGTGCATGACGACCAAACCTTCAAAATTTATTATTTTAAATATAAAATAAAATAAATAATGTCATCGGACTTGTATGTGCATATTTAAAGGACTTGAAAGAAGAAAAAAATGAAGAATGCTTAGGATAATTTATCTTTTGTTGGGCTTACAACCATTTAATGCTACTTCTCACATCCATAAATTTTCATCTCCCTTGTATCAAATGCTATCATAGAAATGCCATGGTTGGTTAAACATGTTTAAGTGTGTTAAAGATTAATTATTGTTAACTAAAAGTGACTATGGTTGAGTATGATGGTTGAATTTGGTTGAGTAGAGATCATAATGATTAGCTATGGTTGATTGTTGTTGACAATAATTAACTTAAGTTCATTATAGTTCTTAATGGTTCAACATGGTTGATTGTAGATTGAGTATGGTTATCTTAGATTGATTGTGGTTAATTATAATTTATTATGCTTGATAGTGTTTGGCCATGGTTAATTTTTTTTGAGTGTATCAAAGATTAACTATTGTTAACTGAAAGTGACTATGGTTGAGTATGATGGTTGAATTTGGTCAAGTAGAGATCATAATGGTTAACTATGGTTTATTGTAGGTTGACTTTGGTTAACAATGATTGACTATGGTTGAAGGTGGTTGGATATGGTTGACTATAGTGGACCATGTTGATAAGGTTGATCATTTTTAAGTATAGTTGACTATTATTGATCTTGTTTGACTATGGCTAATTATTGTTGATAATAGTTAACTTTGGTACATTAAGGTTATTAACAATTAAGTATGGTTGATTGTATATTGAGTATGGTTATCCTTGGTTGATTGTGATTGACTATAAATGATTATGGTTGATAGTGTTTGACTATGGTTAAACATATTTGAGTGTGTCAAAGATTAACTATTGATGAGTAAAAGTGACTATGATCGAGTATGATGGTTAAATTTGGTGAAGTAGTGATCATAATGGTTAACTAAGGTTGATTCTAGGTTGACTTTGTAAAATTTGGTTAACAATGGTTGACTATAGTGTGTTCTTGAATTTTATTTACGTTCGCTAAAAATCATTAAGTATAGTATGTGGTTAATTTTGGTTCAGTTTTGTTTACATAATCTTTGATGAGTGTCATAATGCGACATAACCATTGATGAACAATGTAATGCAACATAAGTCAACCAAGATGAACATTGCAATGTGACATAACCCTTGATTAATATCACAATGCAACATAACCACTGAGTAACATAGAAATTCAATATAAGTCAACAAAGAGGAATGTCACATTGCAACATAACCATTGATGAATGTTGCAATCTAGCATAACCCTTGGGGAATGTCAAAATGAGACATAATCCTTAATGAACATTGCAATGCAACACAACCATTGAGGCACAGAGTAATACAGAATGAGTCAATGAAGATGAATTCTATAATGCAACATAACAACTAAGGAATGTCACGATGAAACATAATAACTTTGCAAAAAGTTTTCCTTAGCGGGACATCTTGCAGTTGCTCAAAATTTCTATTTTTGCAAAACATAAAGGAAAAAATGTCCTTTTAAAGGGGGACATAACTATTTGACTGTGACAAGTTTTAGTTTTGAAAATTATGAAAGAAATGATATTTTGTATTTTCATTTGGGTTGGACCTCGTCAATCCAAAATTTTGTTTTCGCATCTTCCAGAAACTTGAATGATTTAGAGAAGTGTATTAATGAGTTTTTATAATTTTCATTCTATAAAGAACTCTATTCAATAATTGAAATAGACAGTAATTTGCAACTTTATTCAAAATTTGAAATAGATTGTCATTTTCTCTCCACGAATTAAACCATGATTGTCTAAAAAAGTAAAAACAAATACAAATTTATAGAAAAGAATCGATAGGTTGACCCTTTGTTAGAAACCTTAATCACTAATAGTGAAATAAACATAAATAATAATTTACTATACACAAGTTAAACTATTATGGTCTCCCAAAAATACATACAGATTAAAGGTTGCTATATGAAACTTAAATACACAAATATAGAGAAAATAAACTTCATTTGTAGGTTGAGGGTGCAAGTTTGGCACGTGGATCGAGGATAAAGGTTGGTGTGGTGCAATGTATCACACAACAATTTTTGTGGGTGTAATTTACTTTGCATCATACCAATCCCCTAAGTAGCCTTAAGATACTCTTAGGTGATTTTGAGGTCCAAGCACAAGGTTATGACTTTATGAAGTTTTCCAACAGCTTTATTTCTCTTTCCATGTCAGCATCTGTATGGTGACATGTAATTTATTCCACGTGGCATATGTATGATTCTTCTATGGCCGCCCCTTTGATTCACATTTATCGAGGAAAATTCCCTTCCTCTAGCATTGAACCATACAAAATATTTCCTTATTCCCATAGTTCGCTTCACAAATCTTTCTTATTGCAATAGAAACATTTTTCATCTATGAAATGTTGCTCTCTTGAAGATTTTCTATCCTACATCGAGGTGTATCAAAATGTTGAAAATTTTGTCTTTGATGACATAGTGTGAAGTTGTTTTTCACGCGATATATCGCAACCTCTAGAATTTTATTTTTTTTCACGACACATCCTTTCCTCTTTGCCTTCTTTCCCATTTCGCATCTTGAGAATTTTTCTGTAGATACCATACAAGGTTTTCAACTGAAAACTGAGTTCAATATCACATTCTTCTCATTGATATATTTCCATGGCTCGTATCGCATCTTGAGAACTTTTTTGTAGATACAAGACAAGGTTTTCAACTCAAAACTGAGTTCATGGTCACATCACTATTCTCATAGAGAAATTTCCATTGACTATACTCCTGCGCAAATCTAACTTCTCAGCACAAAGTTATGAACTTTTGAATTTTTTGCAAGAAAAATGTAAAGCACAAACGCCTCCACCTATGCGTCCAACCTCTCGAAGAACGAAGGTTTGCATTTATTATTGAAACAAAAATGTGTTGGCAGACATTTTTGACACACCCTCAATGGGAAGGGGAGATCTGGTTTGGGGTTTTCTATTTAACCCAAGCCGTTTGAAATAATCTACCCTCATAGGTTTTATGGCTCTATTAGCCAACTAGGATTTTAAAATAACTAAAAGATTTGATATAAATATATGTACATTTATATAAAACAATACATTAATACAATTTCTTAAATAATAGTAGTATTATATACAAAAGATATTTACAATTAAAAGGTTTAAATAAAGCCTCATGAAAATGGTTGTTTTCAACTAATGGATCAAAAGAAGGTGAAAAATAAAAAAAGAAATAATTTTATACTATAAATGACAATATAATAAACAATGAATGAATAAGATTATAAATGATATAACGATAATGGACAAAGCATTTAACGTTTAAATATTGTAATCATTATCCATTCACAAATCAACAACTCAAACAAGATATAAACTAATTAGCCTAATGTTGATCAACAATACTAAGCTATATTCGTCTTTTTTTGTTTGTATAAGCTCCACTTAACCTATGTCAAGTATAAATCTATGACAAAATGAAGAATGATACTTCCTGAAACATCTCAAGGAAGTCTTTTAAGTTTCAAAATAGATTTGTGATGACAAAAAGACAAATAAATTTTATCTCATGTGACTTTAAAATGTCCAATAGCTAAAAGTGAAATAAACTCCAAACCTCAGCAAGTGGTATTATCAAATATCCAACATTAGACGTAAACTCAAAATGTATCAATAGATGACCAACCACATATATTAAAGGAACCAAAATATAATGAACCATATAAATGAAAACATAACATGAAAAATTATATGCAGAAAAGTTTAAAGCTAGTTCAATACAAATAAAGTTTCATATTCAGAAATTATATGAGAAACAATATTAACATTGCACRGTCTACAAAAGGAAAAAARCCAAAGAGTAAATTGTATCCCATATAGTTTCAGTATAATAATTTCATCATAAGGCCCAAAAGGAATTTTTGGGATAATAGACTCTTAAAGATTGAAAAAATTAATACATAAATGATAACAATTAACCATGTATTGATAAAACAGACTAAAGAAAATTTAAATCAATGCATAATCAATTATTCAAAGAATATGAAGATATTATAATGAAAGCAAAACCACTTTAATCATGATACAAAAGCCAATAAGCAACTTGGAATTCCATATTCTTCTTCGAAAATACTGGTCCATTCTCCCAAAGATTCCAACCATTAGTTACTCCATTTGAAAAGAAAAAAGTTTACAAAAGAAATAATATACAAAAAAGAAAGGATAAAAATCCTCCTCTCAATTTCCTTTATCCCCCACAAATAACTGATTAGAATAAGAATTAATATGATCATGAGTGGACATTTTCTCCTCTTTATCTTTTGTGAAAAAATCACCATTAATTTATAATTGATTATATAGTGTAGGATTCATTCCAAAGTGATCTGGAACACATGATTTCATAGCATGATGATAAAAAAATATCAGGGTACAAGGAGTAATATGTACAAAAATTGAGGAGACGAAATGCATCTCTTGAAATGATAGGTATATGTGTTTCGAATTGTGGTTTTGTTCCCTTTCCTTGAATAAAYTCATCAACCTCTGTTRTATGYTCTTTTAAAGAGTACGAGACAGTTTCTAAGAGACAATTTGGTTCATTATGTAAGGGAAAATGTGAGAGAAAATCACTAGAGATAGATGGTTGATTAATAGTMYGACTAATGATGTTKTTTCMTACTGATTGATCATGCAMTTTTTCAACTAAATTAGGGKAAGTTTTATCATCCACATGATTATCAACTTYACATTCAGTCTCTTTTACTTCAGAAACAATTATAAAATCTATGAGAGTGTGAMAACTATCCTTTTTTTAAAGTCAAGGTTCCTTCCTCARYAGGAGGAGACATTGTTGGAAAAGAGTGATTAGAAGTGACAATTGYATTTTGTAAAATATGATGTTGCTCCTCATCTTCCAAAATGAAAGAAGTTGACAAAAATTGTGGTGCTTCAAAGTCTTCAAGATCAACATRMAAATTGGAACCATCTTGAGGTTGAATATTAGTACTCAAWTTAGATTGGTTAACAATTAATCAATCTTKCTTTTCTGAGAGATAAACGAGATATTGAAACCATTCATCAATAAGAGGCATTTATTTCAAAGAGAATCTAGTACAAACATGTATCAACCTAATTGCAAAATCATTGAATGATTCATCATTTTCTTTCCTTAAGAAACTTAATTCTTCAACTAATTCATCATAATCATAATTGCTAAAATCTGATAAAAACTCAATTACAAACTCGGACCAAGAATGGATAGAATTAGCTCAAAAGGATTCAAACCAATATTTAACCTGACCTCGAAAAGTGAGGGATAACAACCTACATATGAGATTGAGATCAATGATATTAGTCTTTAAGCACGTAAAACAAAATTTAGAAATATGGTTTATTGTTGATGTGTTCTCTTCACCATCAAAGGTGATTTATGAAAAGAGATCAACTGTGTTGTTGGGAATAACTGATAATGAGATATTTAAAGCATGTTTCAACACAGTGATTTGGGAAGGAGCCATGAAAAATTAAGAAATTCAATATATTGACTCCAAATAGTTAGCTTGTCATCTAACTTGCCTTCTAATGCATTATAAGATGATAGAGAAGAATTTATAAATCTGGAATTACGACAGGTTGAGGGGTGAAACATTTAATCATTAAATTTTCCTCGGTCCTCCTTATAGCACCATTTGTTAACGGACGTTTATGACACACCGTCAATGGGAAGGATAGATCTGGTATGGGGTTATCTATTTAACCCAAGTCGTTTGGTGTGATCTAACCTGACGGGTTTAATGGCTCAGTTAGCCAACTAGGGTCTTAAAAATAGAAAAAGGAAATAAACTAACTAAATAAAATATTATAACAATCGACACGATAATTACAAATGCTTATCTAATAATGTGAATACAAATGATTGTAAACACTTTATATATACAGTTTACAAGGTTTGCATGAAATCTTGCGAAAATAATTGTTTGAAAATGTTTTTGAACAAAATCAAATATAAACAATGCTCTTTCTAATGTTTAAAAAGATTACACTAATAAATATTAAGAGAATACAATTGAAACAATGACACAAAAACAATCAAAACTAATTAATGCAATCATCATTTCATTCATATATAAACAACTATGAATAAAAAAAACAATGCATCTACTAACCTCTAACTGATCAATTATAATAAACTAAGTTCATTTTCTTGTGTGGTATGAGCTCATGTTTGTCTTGTATTAAGAGGAAACCTATGACAAAGACAAATATAAAACTTTGTGAAGAAATTCAAGGAAGCATTTCATGCTTTGGAGTAAATTTAAAAAAACATAAAAATGACTAATTAAATATCACGTGACCTCAAGATGACCAAAACTAAGGACGAAACAAATCTCAATCCTAAGCATTGACGTTATCAATCATTTAATAGTAGAAGTAAACTCAAACATAACTAAATGATTGATTGATCACAAGTACAAACTGAACCAACAGATCATGGACAACATTTAAATATTTAATGATATGAAATATCATTATGAAAACAAGACTAAAGCTAAATCAACAATAATAACATCACATAACATATAAGTAATTGGAGAATAAAATGAAACAAGCATTGCACAATTCATACAGGTGTAAAGCCAATAGCGAATTGCTTTCCCATATCACTTCAAAATTATATATCCATACTGTAATCCAGAAAAAGTTGTCCTTCACACTAAACAACAACTACTATTTAAACATGTCTTGGATCAGTAACCTATTATCATACAAGATAGAGGATGATACCTGAATATAAGTTTTCTTTACAAAAATAGAATAACAAAGGAACACATTTGTAGGAGTCCTTACATCAAAAAATAATTACATAAATGACATTGTTTTATAAAAATGAGAAATTACTAAGCTATGGAGTGCATAAATCCATTATTTATTCTCCTTGAAAATAGCATCATAAACTGTTGTTTTCCTAAAAATTATAAAACAAAATAGAATGTTAGATAACAATACAAACTAATACTTTCAAATAGACTGGCTACAAAATCTTATGATTCTGTAGCTAGTCTTAAATTAAAAAATAAAATAAAATAAAAAATCTATATGTTTTATTTTTCCAACATAATCAAATAAAAAAGAATCAAAACAACTTGTTACCCTTTCAGAGATTAGACAAAGAAGCATCTGACAAGTCTAAATTTATGATAGCACTGAAGTTCGTTGAGTTCTTAATAACCACATTACCATCCCATTTAATCTGTTTGTTTGCCCTATGAGTATTGGATTGAACGCGTGCTTTCAATTCATCATTCTCCCTCTCGAGCAAGGAGTTTCATTCTATCATTTTGTTTAACTGTGCTTGGAGATAGGGAATATCCCTATACTATCACTCAACCAAATCCATACATTTTTCACAGTGAACTGGTTGTATGGTAGGTTGAGGTTGAGTTTGTTTTGCAGAGGGCGCTTTGGTATGTTCTATAATTTTCTCCAGATCGTGTCATATACTAGAGAATCCTTCTTGTTTATTTACGAATGGTGGGAGATTAGAAACGAAATCATACTGTATAGCATCAATATCTATTTTGTTTCCCAAGAACTGGGCATCTACATCTTCTCGGGCAAGAAATTTATCGATATCATCATCGGACAAGTGATCATCGACCTCGATCACTAGGATCAAGCTCAGATGATCTCGCTGATGGTTTATTAAACTTCTGGATAAAATCCTGCCTGGTCTCTTGTTTGAAAAAATCAAATATGAATATCTTTGTCCCTTATGTCTGTGATTTTTCTTGACAACCGATTTGTTTGGGACAACCCGAATAGGCTCATAAGTAGGAACAGAAGAAACCCTATCCTTTAACACATCTAAAACCTCCTATAATGATTTTTTGGGCATGAAATCACATCATGGATTTTTGCCAAATGGGTTCTGAATAGCAACATAGGTTTGATCTGTGGTCGCATGGTCTTCTTGTGGATCAACACATAGGTTTTCGATAGCAGGGTTAGATAAACATGGGTTGGGGTTTTTACTTAGGTAGAGAGATGATTCTACTACATTCTTGGGTAGAGTGAAATTATTTCTAAACAAGAAATATTCCCAAGTATCCCCATTCTTGGATAGATGCGAAAACACAAGGATTTGAATAAGACCATGGTGAAAAAGGCTTGACAGTGGGTTAAACTTTTGTCTCTGATAAATCTTAGACATCTTCTGCAAACTCATAAACTGATAGAAAGGCATATTTAACTTGAAACCCAGAAAAACCATCAGCAAGAGAACGTGGTACAAGAAAACCAAGCCATATATACCTTCGCAAGTTATGAATTGCTTAAGATTTAGAAGATGGTTGTGCCATTGGGGTATGGAGTGAGTAATTAGTGTACCTTTTGGGAAGCACCTCATTTTCTTAGATACCATGAGAAAATTCCAAGGCACATGTTCGATTTTTCCATTTTTGAACCATTGTTGTCCCTCCTAGGATAATCCTGTAGCTTGTGTTATCGAATCCTCGGTCACTTCGAGTTGCAGATCCCCAATCTTAGCCTTGAAGCCATCAAAATATTGAGCGAAATCCTGGGCCACAGCGAGGTTATAACCCTCAAACCTTCTGATGAAAATGTCCCAGCCATGTGCCACAATATCCCATATGACATTGTCATGAGCGAGGAGGGCTTGCAAACCATTGGGTTCAATTCTTACCAAGGGATCCATGGGTACTATCACATAGACACAACAAGGGCAGTGAGAGGTAGGTTGTTTTTTAAAACACACAAACAACAATAAGAGGCTTGTAAAATCGGGAGAGGCCCAATACCTAAGGACTCGAGAGGATACCATAACTGACAATTTGAGCTCTGAGTGGGTAATAACCAGAGGACGTGCATGATACTTAACCATTTTGCAAAATGAATACTAATATCAAAAACCACTACTTACCTCCTCCAACAATGAATGTGAGTCTGAGTTATGCAAGACAAAAGGATGATGTGGAAGGTAAGTACGTCAGTCCTGTACTAGAGTGATAAGATCGTGATACGACTGGTAAGAGAAAGATTCATATTTCAAATTTAACCAAAGGTCCAACGCAATGAAGCATATATCAAATGTAAAAATCACATAATCAAAAATAAAATCGACTAAGTCATGTCTCCAAAAGTGGATGAATCAAATGTTATGATAATGGATCAACGAATGAAAAAGATAGGCTTACAATATTTTAAGTTTATAAAAATATAGATTCCCTTCAGGTGTAATCCCTTTTGCAAAAAGAACCAAAGAAATCACAAATTGTATAATGATTACTCAAGCCAAACTTTTCCTCTAATTTCATGCTTTCAGTCATGAAATTAAACAAAACAAACGATAGATTAAAAACAAAAAAATCTTATACTCAGCTAGGCCAAATGAATATCTCCAAAAACAAAAGACAGAAAAGTTTGTAAGGAGAACGAGGGAGCTACCAAAAAAATCTATCCCTAGTGACATAATAAAAATTGACAAGAGTTGTTGCCTGCCAACACAATGGTAAGAGATTGATGTTGCAAGATCCAAACGAAGCAATGTTCGTCGAACAGATATGAACGCTAGAGAGGGTTCCATACATCCACTTCTATAAGAGGTTATCTATAAGAAATCAACGGTTCAGATCACCGCAATGGTCCTTACATGTCACATCAAGACATGGATTTTTGTAGGGAAATGCCTTACAACGTAATTAATAAATTAATTAATGATTTTATTTTTCTTAAATTCAACACCGTTGGATTAAATGCAAAGGTATGCGAATGGATGATGGTTTTGGTCTATTGATTCATGATAGAATATTAGATCATGGAATGTTTTAAAACACTCATCCATCAAATTTAATTTAAAAGAATATTTAATTTTTAGATGTTTATCCTAAAACCCTCACTGAATTATTTAATTTTTGTATGTCCATCATAAAATGATTACTAAATTAATAAAAATCTAATTGATATGTTGATGTAAATTGCAATTTCTTAATTCAAAATTACACCTTCGAGAGGAAGAGAAACAAACGTAATTAAAAATTTAATTAAACATCCCATTGATAGGTGGATGTAAATTGCAACTTCTTAATTCAAAATTACTACCTTGGAGAGGAAGACAAACTAAATCTAATTAAAATATTAATTACAACAAGACTAATAACAGAGATTGATGTGAGGTGTGAATTTGTTCTTTTATGTAAATATATTTATATTTATTGTGACAACTAGATTAATGATAGAGATTGATGTATTTTCTTCTAAAGTTGCACTGAGCAAAAGTGAATCAGGTCAGCTAACATGATTAGATTTAAAATATATATATAATATATTTATTACTAATAGGCATCCGAAATGAACTTAAGGGAGGGACCCTGAGAGGAAGATGGCTTTTGAATTCTAGTATTGGTGGGATACATGTTTTAGTAGTTTTTTACTGTAACGATTGTCAAACATGGCGGATTTCCGGTTTTAGAAACTGGATAACCTGGGTATTGGAGTGTTGATCCTTGTACTGAAATTGCTAGCATCTGATTCTCATTCTTCCAATAGATGTTTCTTCCATCTTTTTCATATTGTTGGTTCTTTAGGTAGGTGTTTGTGTGTCCACTATCTGGTACCTCCATTTTAGCGATCCTTGTGACAGTAACAGACTTTAGACTTGATTACTATTACATGCTAACCCTGGGTTTATTGTTTACTCTGTGGGTGAGTTACCATTTTGGGTAACTGTTCTAAAGTCTTGTCTTATTATTATTTTTGTCGTAACATCAGGAAATTGTGTTTCAGGTGGTTAACTGTAAAGTCCTATCCGAGTATTGACATTTACTCCTCTGAGTATTGATATTACTCCCCTTATCTCCTTGGAAAGTAGAGTTACCCTCATCCGTTGATCTCGGTCTTCGGATTCAGGTGATCATTAGTGATGTCCATATGGAACTTAGTCGATTGGAGATGATTAATAAGGAAGTAAATGCATTATTAAATGAGCCAAAGGACACATTTTGGTAGGCGGCTAGTGATACTTCTAGATTTATTGGAGAGACCTCTCTTAGTACTCTTCCTGGTAGAAAATTTTGCACTGTGAAGCCTTCTGAACCAAGCCTTGATAGTGGTAAACTCTTAGGTTTTTCACCTACTTTGGATACGTTTTTGCCTTCTGGTGGTTTTTCTTTAAGAGGGGTAAGAATCCTAGTGTCAGGGTGTAACTTTCAGAAAGGTGAGGGAAGCTCGGATTTTTTACCTTTGAGTCTCAAAGTTAAGAGTGTGGCTACTATCCACAAGGGACATAGACAATGGGTGGGAAAACAATTGGTAAAATGAATGGTCCTAGGCTCCGATATTGGCATGGAGGACACTTGTTGGTTGGCCCTTTGTGGCATGGTGGGTAGATTTGCCTACAGTAATTTGAGTGTAGAGATTTTTTCTGTCTGGTTAGAGCAGACTTGGATACGTGTCATTGGTTATGTTCCAGAAGTGTTTTTCCTAACTAAAGGATGGTTAGGGTTTATGTGAAACTTTGTTGAGGATGTAGCTATTTTGCTAGAGGGGACATGGGTAAATGACACAAATAGTCTCATGCTCAAAAAGTGGAGGGTTGATTTCAACCTAGAAAATGAATACTTCTCCTTCCGCCATTTCTGGGTTTTGTTACTAGGACTCCCATTGTTATTACGGAATGAGGGGGCACTGTTGGAGATAGGAAATGCACTAGGAAAATTCTTAATGGTGGATAGAGTTAATCTTGAATCTTCTTCCCGCAAAGTGTGTAAGGTTTTAGTAGAATTAGACATTCACCGAGGATTGCTAGAGACTTTAGATATTGAATGGAGAGGTTTAAACTTTTGTCAAAGTTTGGATTACCTTGGTATCCCTTTTCAGTGCAACTACTATCAAAGTACATCACACCTCAGGAGAAATTGAAAAGATATAACTGCTGATGATTTGACATAGGATGATACGTTTCAGTATTTAAGTGAGCCTGACATATCATAGGAGACAAACTTTACTAGCTTTGCAGTGCCACAACCTATTGGTGAAGACAACAATCACAAGGAATTTCAAAATTCAGTGTCAGGTAAGCTTCTAACTCATTGCCCTATCTTTTTCAATTCCTTGTCTATTTGGGAAAGAGAAGTTGTAAACTCATCAGATTGGCTTCAGAAGGTAACCATGAAGGTCTCTCCTTATCTCTCAAGAGTTAAGGACTATAATAGATTACCAGTCCGGTCTTCGGGTAGCCCTGATATTCTGTGTTCTGGCCCTGTTACCTTTCCAATTGTGATTCCTAAGTCCAACTCGGTCAACATTTCTTCCACAGGAGATAAGGTAAATTTTTGTAGTCCTTCTATTGATCTGGTCGCACAAACTAATGTACCTAACTCCTTGTAGTCTTATGCAATATTTTCAAACAATTCTATTTGTCCTCCTAGCTATAGGGAACCCGAGGAGGGGGAGTCCACACTTTCAGCTGTTCTAGATTTCTTACTTCCTTTTATTGTTGACAATTATTCTTCTGTGAAGCTACCAGTGTCTCAGGGGAAGTCAGTCCTTTTTGAATATTCTGGGAGTGGGGAAGCCAGCTATTCGAAGATTGCCTCTGAAAAGGAGAGGAAAGAATATGTTTGGTCAAGGGGATTGGGTGTTCAGACTTCCCTGATCAAAACAAGAATTTCCCGTAAGAAGTCATCACTTGTTACAGTTGTTACTTCTAGTCAGATTACTTCCATTGATGGTGGGGCCCTTAGAGATTTGAAGGCCCTAGCTCGAATGAATTAACGATACTTCTTTCACTAAATCTAAGAGGGACGAGTGGTTCCCTAAAGCTTCCTCAGTTTGATGTGTTCTAGATAAGACCCATCTGAATATCATGTTTTTTCAGGAGACACTTGTTTATTTAGAAAAAACTTGTTTCTTCTTTCATTCACTTAGACCAACTTGGTTATGTTGTGTAGTTAACTCAGTTGACACTTTAGAGGGCTTATTGGTCTCTTGGGATCCCAATTTTTTCAATTTCGTTTCGTTTCTTACTTGTGGTGGAATATTATTGTCAAGTTTCTATTTAGAAATCAGAAGAGAGATAAATTTCTTGAATGTTTACAGTCCTTGCTTGGAGTGCAAGAAATTCTAGGAGAAGCTAGATACATTAGGATTATTAAACATTAAGAGTCTCATCCTTGTTGGTGACCTTAAATTGACCTTATCCTATGATGAAATATGGGGAGGTAATGTATTATTGGGTCAGCTGGCTCTATATTTCAAGAATCTTTTTCTTACTAAAAAGTTGATTGACATGGTACTGGGGAGAAGAATGTCTAACTGGCGGAATGGACGCTCGGGGACTCATTTCTTGGCCAAAAGGTTGGATAGATCTTTCATGTCTGAATATCTTATTGAGTCAATTTTTATTTATAGAGCCTAGGTGGAGTACCCATTCATATTCGATCATGCACCAATCCTTCTTCAATTAGATATCTCATCGGTGTACAAATTTTACCCTTTTAAGTTCAATCCGCAATGGTCTCAGGAGATAGATTTCACATTACTATTACAAAAGTCATGGAAAGATCCTAAGTATCTTACTAAGTCGGGGAAACAAAAGTGTTTGGTCTAGAAAATTAAAGACTTGATGATTATTACTAAATGTTGACAAAAGTCCCAACAAAAGCACAAAAATGCTCGATTTAATAGTGTGGAGCATGCGATCTCCTTCAGAATTGAGAATTTTGTGGAGGGTTTGAGTACTTCTTTCTTGGAAATGTCACTAGAAGATATGGAGAAGGAGAGAAATACACTACTAAAGGAATCAGAGGAGATTTGGCGTCAACACAGTCATGAGATCTGGATCAAGAGCGGTGACCAAAATACAAAAAATTTCCACAAATTTGCGAGCTTCAGAAGAAATTCAAAATATCTGTGGGAAATACTTGGTGACTAGGACCAAGCTTATAGGGGTCAAGAGAAGATAAAATTAGCAACATTGAATCATTTTAAATATTTTTACAAGGAGCAACAAGGATCCGCGATTACAGAACAAGTTAGGGTGGCGACACTTTTTCCTAGAATGCTTGATGAAACTGAAGCTGAGGGACTTTTCAAGCGAGTGGATAAAGAAGAATTACTGAAGGTTTTTAAAAACTTTAAAGTGGACAAGATTCCAGGACCAAATGGTTGGACAATGTAGTTCTTCAAGCATCATTTTGAAACTGTTGGGGATGATCTGATGGATATGGTGGAAGAGTCTAGGAAAAAAGGTTTTATTCCAGGTACCTTAAACTCTACTTTCATTACATTGATTCCTAAAGTTAATAAACCCAACCAGTTTGGAGACTTTAGACCGATCTTGCTATGTAACTTAAGTTATAAAATTGTTTCAAAGATAATAGAAGATTGGATAAAACCTTTTTTTATCAAGATCTTTATCTGAGGAACAATTGGGCTTCCGTCAAGGAAGATAGATTCAAGATGCTATAGGTACTATGCATGAATGTATCCATAGTATTAAAAAGAAAAAATTGAAATCATTGGTTTTAAAATTGGATTTACAAAAAGATTATGATTGTATTAATTGGGATATGCTGCAAATGATTCTCCTCCAGATAGGTTTGGGATAGAATATGACTCATTGGATTATGAGTTGTGTGATTTCTTCTACTTTATCAATGTTGATTAATGGGGAGGCTACCGACTACTTTAAGAGTGGTTGAGGTCTTAGACAAGGTTGTCCCTTATCTCCTCTTTTATTTATTCTAGTTATGGAAGGTTTGAGTTTGATGCTGAAAGAAAGCCAAACTATTGGAAGATTGGCCAGAATAAAAGTTTCAAGGACTTTAAAGATTTTACATATTGTCTTTGTTGATGATGTAATCATTATGACTAATGCAAATATGCAGGAATGGTGGGAAATCGATAAGATTCTTAAAAGTTTATCTTTGTCTTTTGGAATTTCTATTAATGCATCTAAATCTACTTTTCATTAAGAGGGATTAACGGATCAGGAGATGTTACCGTATAAATCTCTATTCCCTTATAATTTTTTAGAGATGGATCAGGGATTCAATTATTTGGGGTTCTATATTAAGGATGGATATCAACATAAAGAAGAATGGAGATGGTTGATCAAAAAGGTGGAAAAAAATATTAGTAATTGGTGTTACAGGTGGTTATCCATAGGAGGCATATTCACAATATTGAAATCTATTTTAGAGAGTCAACCTATTTATTGGTTGTCACTAGCGGTGGTCCCTATTTCTGTACTAAACTCATTGAGAAAGTTGATGTATAATTTCCTTTGGCATAGAACTAATGAGTCTAATCATTTTCATTTGTGTTGTTGGGATCAAATCACACTTCCTAAATCCTTTGGAGGATGGGGCATTGTAATGTCCCCACTTTGGGACAACATCACAGTGCAGAGGTTTATGATGACCAGAGTAGCCAGATGGATGTTATAGTGATTATAGGGATTATTGAGAGGCATTGTGGGGTACAGCTTGAATTTCTCATCATATTCCATCATTATGAGCCATTCAGCACAGGTTGGCTTTGTTTCCATTACATTCCGACGGTTTCCATGATTTTGACTATTTTGAGCTATAAGCTAATTAAATTCACTGAAGAGGTCATTTTGGGCACATTACTTAGAGGAACCTCTCAGTGTAATAGATAATTGGAATCGTGAGTAAAAACATTATAGGATGGGATGGTGAGAAGTGAATTTCAGTGGCCAGGGAAGACACAAGGAGAGATAAGGTGTTTTTCAGAGGTAAAAAGGTTAATTAATTAATTAAAGTGATTTAATTAATTAATTAAATATTAATAAAATGAAAGTCACTTTGGAGGGACAAAGAGAGCAAAATTTTTAAAGGAAAGGCAAGGGCCTCTACTCAATTCATTCATGTATGATCATATTTTCATATCTGGCTTCTAGCTAGTGAGCCCAACATTGGGGGTTTTGAGGTTTTGACTTAACAAACCCTAGAGGATGATTCGGTGGTGAAAGATTCCACCTAACTTGTCCCAAGTTTGGTCTCGGAGATGCAATACACTCCCACACCATTCTAGTTCCATATCTACTCAGTTGTAGGAGGATTCCACTTCAGTTACTTGTGCAACTAGAGAGAGGGCACACCAGTTGGGGGTTTCCAACAAGGGGGGTACACCATTCTTGGAGAGAGATTCATTGCAAGTGATTGGCAGGGATTTTGGAGATTCTATCACCTGGGTATTCATTGAGGGGATTTTGACATCATATCTAGTCCATTATTGAGAAGTTATCATGGCTACATCATCATCTACAAGTTGGGACGACTTTGGGAGAGAGAGGACGATTTGGTGATTCAGTGATTTGCAGATCTAGGAGGCTATACCTCATACTTGGCCTTGAAAAATATTATAGGGGTTTGTGATTGCCCGTTCTATCAATTTAGAGAGTTTCAGGAGGTTTGGAGGTCTCATTCACCCAGGCCAAATTATCTAGTGTTTCAGGCATCCAAGGGGGTCGCACCATTCAATGGAGGAGTTCGGATCCATAGGGTTTGAGAGAGACTTTGGAGATTTGGACACCTGGGTTTTCCTTACAGTTTCCCGATCTATCAGTTGGCATATTTCTTGTGGTGATTGGACACTTTTGGAAGTAGGGCCAAATTGTTGAGGAGCTTCAGCTATCCAATAGGGCGTGGCACCTTCCAACTTGGGGGTTTAGCATTCGTATGGTCCAGATCTACTTGTATTCAGTATTCATTGTATATCTAGCCTTTAGAGTATTATTTTGTAGTAGCTCTATTGTCTATCTTCTTGGCCATCTGTTGAGCATTCCAGATTGGCATCTTCATTGTAGCAGGTTCCTCTATTTCATGAATAAAATCATATTTGGGATGTTTTGGCTTGTCTATCATATTGCATATGGTTGAGGTATGTTCCATGATTGTATATTCTTGTTATTTGTTGCAACACACATATAAACACATCAACAAAACCTAAGGCCGAAATCAAGAGGCCATTCAACAAGGAAACACATGTAAACAAATATCTTAGCAAAGTGTTTGACGAAATACCTCACTCATAAAAAGTTTTAAAAGACACCAAAACCATGATGATCCTAGCCTAATGGATTGGGATCATTACAGTGGTATCAGAGCTTAGATTCTTGCCAACTGTGGGAATTAGAACATGTATGCAGATCCATAGAGGGGTCTTCCATAAGATGAAATGGATATTGTGGATTTTACTAGAGAGGTTGTACATAGTAGATGGGAATACTACTACGACCTTAGTGAGGAAACTAGGGCCTTAATAACCTTCTGAAAATATTTATCCTTGAAATATCCTAAGTGGAACATAGAAGATATTACATTCCAAGACAAACAAGTAGAGAAATACATGGCCACAACAGCCAGATGGAGGGAAGCACAGAGAAACCCCACAACCATTAGGAGCACACAACTTTGCTACAGTTGCAAGGTGCCTTAAGAACTAGATCATAGGTGTAGAGGTAAGGATAAGAAGCATATAGTTGAGGTACGAGAGGACAATGATGATGAAGCATGTGAGGATGGATCGATTGAGGCTTACCTAGAGTAGTTCAATGATGAGAGTGACTCTAGCACAGAGGCTAGTTATAGTGACTCTCGTACAGAGGATGATGCTACTAGTGTGCTTGAGGAGGAGGATGACCCTTGTGTAGTGGATAGTCAGTTGGATGGACAGGATGATAGAACCAGTGTATTAGTAGACGTATCACATACCATTGATGACCTTACACCTCAGCAGAGTGGTGGCACTAGTGAGGATTCACACGTTTTAACACCTAGAGATGATGAGCTTCCTATGATGGTCATGACACATATGATAGCCACGTCACATGAGGAGGTCAGTGGCATGTCATTTAGGGTTGATGAGCCTTGTGTGAGGGATGCACACCATAGACATTTAGACCCACCAATCTAGGAGGAGATATAGGGAGTACAGACAGGGGACCTTACACATACAGATCAGCCTGAGGATATTGGGTCACAGCTATTGGAGACTCCATTAGTTGAGCAGATTACAGAGGATGACAAGTTGATGGAGCACTTACTTCCAGGATCGGTCTGCATTGATGAGGATGCACTCTTTCGAAGTCAGGATGACCATAGCACATGTCTAGATACATCTCTATGGGATCTAAGTGCAGATGATAGTAGCAGGTTGAGTGCACAGGAGGATACGACTTCTCATATAGGATACAGTGTGATTCAAGAGAAAATAACATCTAGTGATGGAGTGCAGTGGCATATAGGAGTACTCAGCATCACAGTAGACAGTGGGCAGTTCAACACGTTATATTATGTAGAGAGTGTCTTTGGGGACTCTAGAATTGACATTAGCAGGACTGACAGTGGCAGTGAGGGATATGAGGTGGCACCTCATCATGACCAAGATCAAGAGTCACACCACTTAGCAGCACAGTTGAGAGTCAGTGAGGATATGATCATGGCAGCCACTAGGTGTAGTGATGACATGCATGCATTGATGGAAGATTACTGTTGGATAGCATCAGTGGCACATGGTAGTGCAGATGAGGGATTTGACATGGATGACTTTCATACTCTCAGGGAGAGAGTATCTATGATGAGGACTGATTACCAGCAGTTGTTGACTGACAGGGACTACCTATTGAGGATTGGTGAGATGTATCATGAGGCTCTGAGGGAGCAAGAGTTGGAGATGGACCGACTCACTCAAGAGTTGGAGAGCACTCGAGGATTCTTGAGAGGCACACAGATAACCCTTCAAGAATCAGGGTCTAGATCAGATGAGTCTCTTGAGTAGATTCATTAGAGATCCACTTCATTTGTCTTAGTGGACACTCATATGTATCAGTTAGTCACATTGATAGAGGATGTTGGTGATCTAGCATAGGAGCACCCATTGATGAAGGACACTTCCACTTGTGTTCTGAGAGTGTTTGACCTCTATGTAGAGGTTGATCCAGTAGTATGCGTAGGATCTATGATGCAACATGAGTCTATGGGAGATGACATGAGTATGTCGGAGCATACAGTGATGAGTGATAGCTCACATGTACCTGTCGAGATGAATGGTGGGATTTAGAGGGGTGTACTACCTTGCAGGGAGGAGACACACTTAAGGGAGCATGCAGATGCCAATCCTTCATAGCAACATATGGCTATGTGATCTCACCTTCACCATTTCAGTAGTTGCATGGGTGATGGGAGATGGAGATTGGTTTTCCAGTAGTTGGAGGAGTTACTTTTGGTTGTGCCTGATGATTGGAGTTTAGTGATGGCTACAAGTGAGAATTTATCAGGGGTACAGGTAGATGTGATCTTGGTCAAGTCCTTGGAAATGATCGAGGCAGGTGGTATTTTTCATCCCTACAGTCAGCTACAGATATCTCTGTTACCTTTTCCCGACACATTTATAATTGAAAACAACATGAGGAGAGATAGACAATGGCAGGGGACATGGAGAGTGATTAGGCTGAGACCACTTGACAGGAGTACTTTTACGACATACAATAGGTCAGAGGTGGATCGTCATGAGCAATCAACTGAGATTTGGTGTGTTATGGTGAGCACCATAGGCTAGGTGATAGCATATGAGCACAGACGGCTTCTGATACTGGTCAGTCTAGCACAAGAGTAGCTAGCGGAGTCTGGAAGTGATAAACTTCTAGGGTTTCCATGGGATCCAGGAGTTCACTTGGTTAGCAGGATGTTTTTCTACATGATGACCCAGGTTCCGCCAGAGAGCCACATACTCTACCAGGGGTTGATTTGGAGAGGGCCTGTAGGTTTTTGTCTGATAGAGCGAAGTAGCTTCTCACTCTTGAGGTGGGTGGACATGTACTACTTCTGTAGGGACATTTTTACAGGTACAGTTTTTTGTCAGTGGGTCCAATGGTCACAGGTATTTCAGCATGAGGATCCAGGAGAGGAGGATCCAGTATGTATGCAGGGGGCAGACAGTAATAGTCAGAGTAGTGCAGGGCCAGCATGGTGATCTTCGACAAAGGTTATCATGGGACCCAGGGATTGTAGGACTAAGGATTTCACTGACTGATAGGGGAGAGTGGACCATTGCAGGAGAAATTTATTCTAACTTTCCATTGAGTTTCAATGTTGAGAGGAGCGCATCGCTTGCAGGTGTCTCACAAAGGTCTGGCAGCACCTCATTCTAGCATCATCATGTGCAGTTGATGGAGGCCGTATGGATATTGGTAGAGACTTGGAGGATGGATTCATTTCAATATGAGGCCATGTGTCATATGCAGGAGACTCCCAGAGTTGTTATATTTCAGGGTTATACTTCCCAGGGGCTAGCAGTTCATGACTTGATATGGGACCCAAGGGGCAGAGTGTATGAGTGTTCATCTTTGGATGGGTTCTACTATGTACCCCATAGGTGGACATGGGACCCTGGTATTATACTTGAGGGAATTCGGTTATTGCTTGAGGACAAGCAATTTTCTAGTAGGGAGGACTGTAATGTCCCCACTTTGGGACATCATCAGAGTGCAGAGGTTTATGATGACCAGAGTAGCCAGATGGATGTTATAGGAAGAAAATGGGTTATTGAGAGGCATTGTGCGGTCCATCTTGCATTTCTCATCATATTCCATCATTATGAGCCATTCCACACAGGTTGGCTTTGGTTCCATTGCATTTCGATGATTTCCATGATTTTGACTATTTTGAGCTATAAGCTAACTAAATTCACTGAAGAGTTCATTTTGGGCACATTACTTGGAGAAACCTCTTAGTGTAATAGCTCATTGGAATCAAGAGAAGAAAAACTACAGGATGAGATGGTGAGAAGTGAATTTTAGTGGCCAGGGAAGCCACAAGGAGAGATAAGGTGTTTTTCATAAGTAAAAAGGTTAATTAATTAATTAAAGTGATTTAATTAATAAATTAAATATTAATAAAATGAAAGTCACTTTGGAGGGACAAGGAGAGAAAAAATTATAAAGGAAAGGCAAGGGCCTCTACTCAATTCACTCATGTATGATCATGTTTTCATATCTGGCTTCTAGCTAGTGAGCCAAACATTGGGGGTTTTGAGGGTTTTGACTTAACAAACCCTAGAGGATGATTCGGTGGTGAAAGATTCCACCTAGCTTGTCCCAAGATTGGTCTCGGAGATGCAATATGCTCCCATACCATTCTAGTTCCATATCTACTTAGTTGTAGGAGGATTCCACATTAGTTACTTGTGTAGATAGAGAGAGGGTGCACCAGTTGGGGGTTTCCAGCAAGGGGGGGGGGTGCACAATTGTTGGTGAGCGATTCCTTACAGGTGATTGGCAGGAATTTTGGAGATTCTATCACCTAGGTATTAATTGCAGGGATTTGAACATTAGATCTAGTCCATTCGCGAAGAGTTACCATGGCTAGATCATCATCTACAGGTTGGGACGGCTTTGGGAGAGAGAGGACGATTTGGTGATTCAATGATTTGCAGATCTAGGAGGCTATACCTCATACCTGACCTTGAAACTTCTTCCAAAGGTTTTTGATTGCTTGATATATCATTTTGGAGAGTTTCAAGAGGTTTGGAGGTCTCATTCACCCAGGCCGAATTATCTACGGTTTCAGGCATCCAGGGGGGGTGCACCATTTAGTGGAGAAGTTTAGATCCACAGGGTTTGAGAGTGACTTTGGAGATTTGGGCACCTGGGTTGTCCTTACATGTTCCCAATCTATTAGTTGGCATATTTCATGGGGTCATTGGACACTTTTGGCAGCAAGGTCGAATTGTTGAGGAGCTCCAGCTATCCAGCAGGGCACGACACCTTCCAACTTGGGGGTTTAACATTTGTATGACCCAGATCTACTTGTATTTAGTCTTCATTGTATATCCAGCCTTTGGAGGCTTATTTTTTATTATCGGGAGCATTTTGTAGCAGCTCTATTGTCTATCTTCTTGGCCATCTATTGAACATTCTAGATTGGCATCTTTATTGTAGCAAGTTCCTCTATTTCATGAATAAAATCATATTTGGGATGTTTTGGCTTGTCTATCATATTGCATATGGTTGAGGTAT
Organism: Picea glauca; assembly: GCA_000966675.3. Lineage (NCBI taxonomy): Eukaryota > Viridiplantae > Streptophyta > Pinopsida > Pinales > Pinaceae > Picea > Picea glauca. The sequence continues at coordinate 533,176 of JZKD02S1620438.1, forward strand.
GTTCCATGATTGTATCTTATTGTTATTTACTGCAACACACATATAAACACATCAGTAAACCCTAAGGCCGAAATCAAGAGGCCATTCAGCAAGTAAACACATGTAAAGAAATATATTAGCAAAGTGTTTGACGAAATATCTCACTTAGAAAAAGTTTTAAAAGACACCAAAACTGTGATGAGCCTAGCTTAATGGCTTGGGATCATTACAGGCATCAGAAATATTTTTGACTTTAGTATATCATTGACAACTAATACTCTTTGAAGAGTCTTATCTCGGCAAGGAATTTGGCATAGAGTCATCTGTGATAAGTATCTCCATGGAATTTCAGTGACAAACTGGCTCAGATCTTCCACTTTTTCAGAATATTGGGTTCTCTAGAATTTGGAGTGGACTGATAAAATTGATCCATCTTATCACTCATGGTATGTTCTAGATTCCGGACAGAGGCACACAAATTGTCTTAGGAAAGGACCGTATCTTAGGTATGGGAATTTCCTCTTTCCTATCAACTAATTTATTAAATGCCTTACATCTCTGAAATGTGAAGACACTAGCACAGGTTAGTTCTCCTTCAGTAGATTGGGCGCTCTCCTTTGATTGGAAATGTAGCAGAGAATTGGGGCTCATAGGTGATTTGGATAGGGAATGGGAACTCTTTAGATCTTCTCTTATTGATTCGAGAGCTATCGTCATTCACAAAGAAGATAGTTTAAGTTGGGCAAGAGGGGAGGAATTGGGCGACCCGACAGTAAAGAATTTTTATATGACTATCATTCAATCCAAAAATTTAAACAAGGTGGAGGTATGGAGAACTTCTATCTGTAAACGGAATGTGCCATTAAAGATAAAATTGTTCTTGTGGCTTGCCATGGAGGGAAAAATACTTACCTAAGAATCACTACAGAGGAGAGGCTGGGAGGGGCCTAGGAGATACCCACTTTGTAGGATGGATTTGGAAACAATTTCACATCTCTTTATTTTTTGTACCTTCACTAGATAGGTATGAGATACTTTGGTTGTAGAGTTTAAGCTTAAGGGTGACTGGATTGGTACCAACCTGTTGGAAGGTATTAAATCATGGACTGAGGACTTTTCGGCCTCCCCACAATTTCCAGCTTATGTCTGTTGGAATATTTGGCATGAGAGAAATAAAGCTTTTTTTGAAGATTCATGTCCCTCTATATTGACTATGATCTACAAGACGAAGGCTCTTCTTAGCTTTAAGCCCATCGTTAAAAAAGATAAGATTCATCGGGATATATTGATTACACACAACAGTGTAGATGCATTCACATGGTTTGATGGGGCAACTCAAAAGGATGGCAACAAGTGTGCTGCTGGTGGAGTTATTAAAACCACAGATGCTGAAGTTTATAAGTGGACTTATAATTGTGGCAGTGAAACAAACACCAAAGCGGAGCTTCTTGGTGCTTGGGCAACTTTCATGCTTGCAAAAAAGATGTCTATTTCTAGTATTCAAGTGATGGGGGATTCGAAAGTTATTATAGAATGGTTGATGAACAAAGGCAAACTCAAGGTAGCAACATTGGAAGGATGGAAAATTAGGATCAAAGAATTAACAAAATTGTTCAGAGCTATAAAATATCAACATATTTATAGGGATTTCAATACGGAAGCTGATAAACAATCTAAGTTGACACTGGAAGTAAGTGAAGGCTATATATACTATCATCAATGGATCAGTGGAGCGAAGGGCCTTAGAAAACAAATCAGGATTCACTAGAACTATTGAAAATTCAGCTCTGTTTTATTTTTGGCAAGTAAGATATGAATGAATCCCTTGAAGGATTGATATGTTTTGCTCTTCAGTTTATTAGAAATATGATATTTCATATTTCAGTTTGGTGCAATCTTTGCCGGAATAGCTTTATTGTAAGAACTATTTGTATTGGGACTATAATCATTTTTTGAATTTTTTTGGAAAAAGATATTGTATAAGGAATCTCCTTATAAAGAGATGAGAAGTGAAAAAATTATATTAAAGATGTGAAGTGAAAAAATTATATGATAATATAATTGGGCAAATTTTTTCATGGAAAAAAAAGCATCCGAAATATAGAAATTACAGAAAATAATGGGTTGCCCATTGTATGCACAATATGATTTCTCACGCATTTCTTTAGCTATGCGCATACTATTTATGCAATGCCGTGGTGGAAATCGAATATGGTCCATTCATTAAATTTGGAAAAGATGGTCTTTACCGTTCAAATATTATTCTAATACCTATGGAGAATTTTCTGTCACATACCTCGTTCTTTTATTCAAAAGATGCGATAAAGCGATCAGCTAGCTGAAAGTACTTCCTCCCCAGCCGCCTGCTGAGAGCTAATGCTCCGATCACACTTCCAAAACCTGTCACCCAACCAAAAACCATTCCAATTTCCCACGATTCCCACCAATGCACAGTCTTGTCACTGTCGTCACCCTCCTCTCCACTGTGACGACCCTCCCCTCCACTCTATTCGCTGCAGTTTGTTGCAAGGGGAAGCCTACACAGCTCTGGATTTGTGACGAACCTCAGTTAGCAGTATAATCCAAACAGATTTGCAAGGAAAGTTCGTCAATTTGTCTACGAAATGATTCCATGGGTCGCCTGTCACCTCCGTTTGAAGTGACTTTGAAAGTTATAGCAAAGACTGTGCGTTAACGAACTGAGTTAACATGTCATTCTCAATGGTCATTGCTCAATAAAGACTACATGGATTGTTAGGAATACCTTTCAGAGATGGAATGGTATGTCTGTTTTCCGATATAATACAAATCTAAGCATTAGATTTTTTTTATTTTTCCCAACACTTATCTTTATTTATTATTTTTTTTTTTTATTTTTCCCAACACTACGCCGTTGGAATACCTTTCAGAGATGGAGGGTGCTGTACGTTCGTTTTAGTGGTATTAAGGACATCATACTCCAGAGGGGCGAACCTTATCGATCAAACATAATTGTCATGTTCTGGGAAACTTGCAAACGGTTTTGCTGCTTTGTGTGTCGCTGGTCACTTTAATGTTCAGGGTCAGAGAATCGTGACATTTCTTTCTATGATATGAAGTTCACAATCGCACGAAAAGTAAACTTTTCCCTCTTACCATTTACACTTTTCTCCCAAATTTGTGACAAAACAATCATTTATGTTTATAGACAATGATAGAGTTTGATTGTATAATGAATTCATTGGTATTATTTATTATTCACATATAATGAAATGCGTTATACAACAAGTGTTACAGGGCGGCCTAGTCCTTGTCGGGTTGTAATGGGAATAAATGCATAGGTATGGCGGGACTCTCGGGTTGCAATGAGAATAAATGCACAAGTATGGAGGGACTCTAGGAGAATGAGAAGCCCAAAGTACCAGAAACACATGGAAACTGTCGTGGACATGTGGCAAGTAGTAAGCAAGACATGTGGTATCCATGTAGAAAAGGACACGTGACACTCTACAACATGTTATCCATAAGATGTCAAAGAATGTCACTCCATAAGTTTTCCTTCCAGAACAAACACAGTTCCCCAAAAGCTCGGAGCCCCAAAAATCTGAAGTCCCAAATTCCCAAATTAGTTAATGATAATATCATATTAATATCGGGTCAACAAGTAATTAGTGAAAAAGTCACTTTGTGAGAAATTTGTTCCATCACTAAATATGGTCAGGGGAGTTCTAAAATTGGCAGGTTGGTAAAACTTTAGCAAGGACGCTAAAGTGTGAGGGTCGCCCAGATTGCACATTGGAAACTGATCGACGACTCAATCATTTTGAAAAGAGAAGGCGCTCAAGCGTTAATCTGCTAGAGAAATTATGGCATTGAAACCATGTAGTTTTTTAAAATGTTCTCATTCTAATTATACTGTGCTTTGCATAATCTATCTTGCTTTTATTTTCTTAATAAGATTCTATAATTTTTCCTATTACCAGTAATGCAACAGATAGCTATTAAAAAGCACAGATATCGCCATCACTTGTAACTTAATATATTGTTGGAGTCTCACTTCTCATCTTGGAAATTTATGTTCCTACGTTGTAGGTTTTATCTCTTTAATGTATTTATGAAATTCATTTATAATGATGTTTATATACTTCCAACTAACTTTCATCCCAATATTTAAAGTTAACTTCAATTTCCATAGTCAATTCTTTAATTTTTTCATGGAAAAAGTAAGCAACATCCATTTCATTCTATTAAATAGATCATCTGACTTGTTTGTCTCTATATGTGCTAGGATAAATAAAGTTATATGTGGTGGCAAAAAACCCATATTTTTTTTTTTGAAAATGTGTATGTGTTAGGATAAATAAAGTTATATGTGGTGCCAAAAAAGCTCATATTTTTTTTTTGAAAATCTGTTCAATGTCGAAGATTTTTTGATCTTCTTGTGTGACCTATGTGTTTGCTAGTTTTTTCTATATATTAAGAAACACCTAACATGATTGTTTATTTTCACGAGTTTTCAGCTCATGGAAGTTAATTTAAACTGTGTGAAAAGAAGGTGTCGAGAGAGAGGAAGATGCCATTTTCCTGAAAATTTTGTTTGTGAGCAGCAATCCCACTTTGCAGAGGTTGATCTTCTCTGCAATTTCTCTCCAGGAAGAGGGCATCTTTGTAACATGCCTATCCAACTGAAATATTTCTAAGAAATGACATATTTGTAAGATGCCTATGACAGTTCAATATAGTACCAATCGATATATTTGTAACATGTCTATCTAGTTGATTGTTTTATGGCATTGATAAAAAAATTTGAAGGTTTTTATTTCTACGAATATTCTTGGAGATGTATTTACAAGTCTGTTCACCCTTGAATATGTTAAGACCGAAACGACAACCTAACAAGGATGTCAATCCTACTGCATTTTTATAGATGTGGTATTCCTCTTTAATTTTTTCCTAGGGTGTGTATAGTTCAAATGTGGGACTTAGAGAAAGTCCACCGTAATGACTTAAGGCAATACAAAATAATAGAAAAAGTTTTTTTTTGTTTTTTGAAATTAAGGTTCCTGGAAAATAGGACCAGGAATCACACACGTCAAACATTCAAATTAAATAAACACAATTTATTGATGTCCAACATAGCTCAAGATAAAGATTTATGAGCACATACAAATAAAAGAAGATGACCGACATGCATAAAGAGAACTAACTTTGCATTCTGAAAACAAGGATACAAGGCACCGTCGAGATTGTTCCTGAAATAGTTTTCTTTGCAATTTCTCAAAAAATAATAATGTATGTTACATATTCCTCGAAATTTAATTGTATTTGTCATATAGACTTGGATTGGGGCTCCCATGGACCATAAAAGAAATAAGTACAAGAAATAGGAATATAGAAAGAAGAAGTTGGCGATGGTATACAACAAGACCTGAAAACAAGAAATTGGAAGTTATCAGTCTTTGGTTAAACATTTCTATTTGAAGAGGTGGAATAACCTGACTGATAAAGAAACTAGGATGTGATCAGTATAGACTTACTGTGATGGTATCTCTCCCACCCCTTTGCTATTTTCTTGCTGATGCCTTTTTATTTCTCTCATCGATGATTACTGGAATCGTGCCAACCACTTGTTGCTCTTCGTCGATGAGCTTGTCGATTGCCCTTTGTAGCCATTCTTCTATGTAGCTTTTTATGAGGGCCACATTGATCTCATGCCTAATTTTTATGGTGAAAATCCCGTATTCTAATTCTCTTAGATCGATAGGAATATTATGCAGATTCTGTTCAATTTCTTGATTTTTTACCGAATACTCCACTAGCTAGTTGTCCACATCATCCTCATCATATTTAAGGATGCCGTAAAACTTTTTCTAATGACAACCCCTTAAAAATATCAACTTGTTTATCGAAGGCTTGCTTGGTTAAGAACAAGAAGTTGAGCATTAATATGGGGTCTTGGACCTCGTTGGTACTTCTGGCTAAGTCTATTTCGGTCAGCTTTCTGAATAATTCTTCTTTCTTTGATACAACTTGTTCACATGATTGGACAATGAGATGTAGGTTATTAAATTTTTCTTTCCAACATGAATTTAATTGTTTGATCTGGTTTGGGGAGGGGAGATCTTCTTCTCTTCTTCTCATTTATGTCACGTTGGTGACTTTTATGCCAAAAGGGACGACTGTGTCTAGATAGAAACGTTCTTCATTTTTTAAATCCACCTACAAATATTCCTAGAATGAATGTTCCCTCATTCCAAAGGAATTTATGTTTTTTTATGTTTCCTAGGCTTCAATAATTAGCTCCATTCTTTTCTTGATATTCTTTGTAATATACCAGATATAAAAAGTATGCAGAACATAAATAAAATGATAGAAATGGCAGAATAACAACATTATAACCAGAACAATCACCACAATAACACTAAAATGATATAAGACTAACAAAATTAATAACACTTTGATTCTGAGAGAAATGTTCACGGGCCTCTTCGAGGGGGAAACCTCCAGTCGAGAAGAGCTCTATTACAATAATATCCAATCTAGGGTTCTCATACCCTCGACTCCTATTTATACTAAATATGTCCATCAAAAGAAGCATCTAGAGGAAGATCCTTCTAGAAGCAGAAGCTTCTATTAGGTCTTCTTACATTCAACTTATTCTATTTTATTGCAAGGCCTTATTAATATTGACCTTTATTACATCCAAATATATTGTTCTACCTATGTGTGGGTTAGGACCCTAACATGAACTCCCCCCTAAAAACAACCTTGTCCTCAAGGCTTGAGATGTGGAAATTGTTGCAGAATGGTAGTTGGTTCCCAAGTGGCATCTGTTGGAGTTGTATTTTTCCACTGGACTAACACTTCCTTGATGGTTCTCTGGCACAGGCAATGCTCATGTTGGTCCAAAATTGTTTGTGGTTGTAGCCAAATGGATCCTTGTTTGGCTAACTCAAGAAGGTTGGTTTGAATTTGGCACTTAGTTCCAATCACCTTATTTAAGCATGAAACATGAAAAACATTATGTAGCTTCGAATGACTAGGCAAAGTTAACTGATAGGCCACCTGTCCCACAGGCTTGAGAATAGTATAAGGACCATAAAATTTTGGCGCTAGCTTCTGACACTGCTCGGCCTTGAGGGTATTTTTCTTGTAAGGTTGCAGTCGAAGAAACACCTGATCCCCTTTTGTAAATTGACATTGAGAGCGACCTTGATCTGCTTGTTGCTTCATGTGATTCTGTTCCATGAAAAAATTTTATTTGAGGGTACAGATAATAGCCTCTCAAACTGTAAGTGTTTGGTCAACCGCTTCAACCTTCGAGACACCAGGTAAATATGAGAGAACTGAAGGTGGCTTTTGTCCATATACTGCTTGAAAATGAGTCATATGTGTAGTTGTATGGTATGAATTGTTGTACCACCATTCAGCTATGGGTAACCATTGAGCCCACTAATTTTTATTTTCCGAGGAAAAACACCTCAAATATGTTTCCAAACACTTGTTGACAACTTTCGTTTGACCATCAGTTTAGGGATGATAAGCTCTGCTGAGATGTAATTGGGTTCCTTGTATCTTGAACAGTTCTTTCCAAAAATTGCTGGTGAAAGCTGGGTTGCAATCATGAACAATAGAGTGTGGCATGCCATGAAGCTTGAAGATGCGATCCATGAAAATTTGAGTCACCATGGATGTTGTAAATGGGTGTTGAAGAGAGAAGAAATGAACATACTTGGAAAGGCAATCAACAACCACCATGATGACTCATTTATTTTCCGATTTGGGTAATCTTGTAATAAAATCCATAGAGATATCCCTCCAAATAGTAGGTGGAATCAGAAGCGGTTGTAGTGTGCCCAGAGATTTGACTGTTTCTCCCTTGTTGCATTGACACACATTACATTCGGTGACAAAGTTACGAATGTCTTGTTTCATACCATCCCAAAAAAAAGAATGTTTGACCCTGTCATAGGTTTTGGTGAACCCGAAGTGTCTCATTGTGGGTGTAGCATGAATCTCAGAAAGTACCGTGGATTTAAGTTTTGATTGTTTACTTAAATACAAACAACCTTTGTATCGAAGCTCATCATGGAGCCAAGAGTACCCTAGGGAAGCTAGAGCATCGGACTGCAATTTTTGGATCAGATGCTAACTTTTGGGATCTTGTAACCATTCTTGGTGAACGGATTGGAGCCAATCTGGTACAATGAAGGAAAGAGAAAAAAGGGATCCTTCATATTCATATTTTTGGGAAAGTGCATCCGCAACCATATTGTCTTTGTCTTTCTTGTAAATGATTTCATAACCATATCCAAAGATCTTAGTCACCCATTTTTGTTGCTCTGGTGAGGAAATGCGTTGTTCCAGAAAATACTTGAGGCTTTGATGGTTTGCCTTGATTTGGAAGCATTGCCCCAATGGATAAGGGACCCACAGATCAACAACATGTAGAATAGCCAACATTTCATTTTCATAGATTTATTTCAAACAATTGCTTGCTAGTAAAGGCCAAAGGTCGACCCTCTTGCATAAGGACAACACCAATTCCTTTCCCTGAAGCATCACATTCTAAGACAAAGGTCTTTGTGAGATCAAGAAGGGCTAGGACTGGAGTGGTGCACATGGCCATATTCAAGGTTTGAAAAGATTGAGCAGTGGTTGGGGTCCAAGTGAAAGAGTTCTTTTTTAGGAGTGCAGTGAGAGGTGATGCAATCTTTCCATAATTCTTAACAAACTTGCGACAATAACCTGTTAAGCCTAGAAATCCATGCAAGCTTTTGAGAGTCATTGGGTGAATCCAGTCTTGCATAGCTTCAATCTTTTCAGGATCCACCCTGACGTCGTCTTTTCCAACCAGATGACCCAAGTACTCGACTTCTAAGGTGCCAAAAGCACATTTAGACTGTTTAAGGAAAAGTTGGTGCTGAGAGAGTAGATGGAGAACTCGATCCACAGGAAAAAAATGGTCTGTCCAGGTTTTTCTATAGATCAGGATATCATAAAAGAAAACTAAGACAAAATGACAGAGAAAAGGATGGAAGAAATGATTCATGAGGCTTTGGAAGGTGGAGGGGGCATTACACAAGCCAAAGGGCATGGCCAAAAACTCATAGTGGCCCTCATGAGTTCTAAAGGCAGTCTTGGGAATGTTTGCCTCTTTCATACATATATGGTGGTAGCCTGAACAACTATCAAGTTTAGTAAAGAATTGGGGGCCACTCAATTCATCCATGAGGTCATCAATGAAAGGAATGGGAAATTTGTCTTTATTGGTAAGTTTTTTGAGGGCACGGAAGTCGGGACACATGCGCCAAGAACTTTGTTTCTTCAGGACCATGACCATAGGAGAAGAGTAGGGGCTCGTACTAGGATGGATGACACCTACATTAAGGAGTTCCTAGACCATTTTCTCAATTTCATTTTTTTGGGAAAAGGGGTGACGATACAAATGGATATTGGGAGGAAGGCTTCTGTGTACAAGGGGAATGGAATGATCATGAACACCATGGGAAGGAGGGAGTCCCTAAGGAGTGGAAAATACCACTTGATGTTTAGAAAGGATGGCTTGGAGGTCTTGTGGCACCAAGGGTGTCTTTGTTGCTTGTATGGCATGGAGTTGGGCAATAACACCAGAATTACCTTTTTTGAGCAACTGTTCCATTCAATGGGAACTAGTGATCTCAGGTGAACCAATGATGATGCCTTGGAACTTGTATTGGTGGCCCTCTCGGTCGAATTGCATGGTTAATTCCTTAAAATCCATGAGAATGGGACCCAAAGTCCTTAGCCAGTTTGCACCCAACACAATGTCACAACCGCCCATGTCGATAGCAAACATATGATATTTCAAGTGGTAGTCATCAATTTGGAGACACACATTTTCACAATGCCCTCCACATTTCATGGATCCACCATTAGCAATCATGATTTGGAAATTATTGATGGCATGGATGTAGCAATGAGTTTCTTGGGCAATGCGGCGATGAATAAAATTATGGGTGCTTCCACTATCAACCAGAATGATGACCTTCCTATGCTTGATGTAACCAATTAGCTTGAGGGTTTGGGAAGTGGAGAAGCTAGTGAAAACATTGAGGGAAATGACCAGTTCTACATCAGGAGGGTCTGAGGGAGGGGTTATGTCAGTGGTTTCAGGTGACTCAGAAACAAGGGGAGTTTCAACATCCTCTTCCGAAATATCCTCTGAGATGGCCATAAAAATATTTTGTTCCTTACACTTTTGGCCAGAGAAATATTTGTCATCACAATTATAACAAAGGCCTTTGAGTTGGCGTTCAGCCATTTCATCCCTGGTCAATTTTTAGATCTTTAGTGGAGCTGAGGGAGTAGTGGGATTTACTAGTTTAGTGTGAGGGATAAAGGAGGGTTTCTGGTTTTGAGAAGATACAACCTGTTGTTCTTATTTATCTCTTTTAGTAGCCTCCACCCAACTCCGAGGCCGAGCCATAAGAACATGGGCCCAAATCTCATCCTTGAGGCCATTGATAAAACATTCTTGGAAAAAGGCATCAAATATGCCCTCTGTTAGAAAATCCAAGTGCCAAAAGGAAACTATAAAGTCTTCCATTGTTCCTAATTTTTTCAACTTTGTCAAATAATATAAATGGTTGGTGTCAGTGTCAAAGCGTTCATAAAGCTCTGCCACAAAGTGTGTCCAAGAAATATGCCCTTGATGGGAAGTTTTTCTCCATTGCCACCATTGCCAACGTTCTTGATCTAGATGAAGAACACCATACCGGAGTTTGGCCAAGTCATCTATAATGTTGTATAAAGAGAAATAATGTTCCACTTGGGTTACCCAACCAATGGGGTGTGAGGCATCAAATTTGGTCACATCCACCCACAGAAGGCGTAGGTCACGTTGAAAGTGATGGTACTGAAAGTTATGGGAATGAGAGGAATTTTCAGCTTTAGTATGTGGAGGTGAGTTAGAGGAAGGGTTATTTGTAGGGATATGTAGCTTGGTGTAGTGCATCGAAAAGACAGATTCAAGCTGGTTGGTCAGGTCTTGTTTGATTTCCTTCAATGAGGATTGCATGGTTGTATTGATGGCGACAACATTATCACTGAGTTGTTTCACTTCTTGTTGGGTCTCGGTGAGATTATATTGCAAGGTATTGAAGTGAGCTTCCAAGTCTTGGCTATAGGTATGGGCCATGAGGACAAGGGAACCGAAAAGGGGCGAGTGGGGTCAATTGTTTTTCCAAAAAATGATATGTTCGAATGTGATAAGGACGAAGAGATGAATCCAATGGAATAGGTTTGAAATAATGGTGAAATTTTTTTACACCTACAGAGTTATACTCCGGTTTGAAGAATATTGTAGTGATGAAATGCCCAAATGCTTAACCAAGAAGAAATGTATAGTGATTTGGCAACCCAAACACAGTTGCGAGGCAATAGGTATTGTCTGTTTTAATTTGTTTATGTTTCTGTCCCCAAGGGTTAGGTATTCAAGGGTTCTATAGACAAGGGTTTGCCCTATACTATAGCTCTCTAATATACGTGCGGGGTCCAACAGTAGTACTCGGCCCATTATCTCAAGGCACTAACTAAGAAGGCTAGACCATACCCTTAGCCATACTACCCGACTACCCAGGTACTAGAGATTATATTATTGAGTGTTTTTCTCGGTGGCACTATAGTAGTTAGGTGGTCGATTAGTTTATCTAAAGAGGGATTCAGGTAATCTAGGACACAGGTGATGTCTGATGCACTACCACTCGAAGGGGTACCAACATGGGTTACAAGGGTGGCCAACATATGTGCACTTAAGTAGCACTCATATTTCTTGTGTGTATGAATCCCTCAACCACGGGTTTATGCATGTAACGAAAGATCTTTGTGGCTTAAAAACATTGGAATACATCTCTACCCTGGAAAAACATTTACCCACAATTTATGCTGAGGAAAGTGCTATGATACCATTTGTAATATACCAGATATAAAAAGTATGAAGAACAAAAATAAAATGATAGAAATGGAAGAATAACAACAATATAACTAAAACAATAACCACAATAACACTAAAATGATATGAGAATAACAATAGAAATAACACTTTGATTCTGAGAGCAATGTTCACGGGCCTCTTCGAGGGGGAAACCTCGAGTCGAGAAGATCTCTATTACAATAATATCCAAGCTAGGGTTCTCAAACCCTCGACTCCTATTTACACTAAATATGTCTGTCAATAGAAGCATCTAGAGGAAGATCCTTCTAGAAGTAGAAGCTTCTATTAGGTCTTCTTACATTCAACTTATTTTATTTTATTGCAAGGCCTTATTAATATTGACCTTTATTACATTCGAATATATTGTTCTACCTATGTGCGGGTCAGAACCCTAACATTCTTCTCCACATAGCCTCTACACAATGTGAGGAGACTGAAGGATCCTTTTAACTTTCTTGTAGGGGTGGAAGCGATGGTTATTGCTAAAGGACTGGAAATCAATGGGATATGAATCAAAGCTTCTTCCAATTCCTTGGTTCGGTCCTTCAGTTTGGCATTCTTCACCTCTAGGACTCCAATCGAATCATCAAGTGCATCTCCATTTTCTCAGTGAATTCAGGAGATTTGGGACGGCTGCATGTTCCTAAGGTTAACCTTTGAATGAGATTTCCCTTTCTTATTTCTTACATCTCTCTTTTCAATAATTAAATTTTTAGATTTGCTGTCAAGAACATCACTCTGAATATGAAGGATTCATCTTCGTAAAAAATATCAGTCTCAGCTATTTCCATTAGAGGATTATAGTGGATCGCATCATCGAGCTAGTCAATGTTGGGTAATATCTTTTTGATAATAGTCTCAATTTCTATGTCTTCACTTTTAGTTCCGAGCTTTTCTTCTTCTTGCACAATGTTTTTTCTCTTCTTCCTCATGGGAAGCTTGTGTGAACTATAAATTTTACCTGGAGGAGGGTTCTTATCTCCCCCTCCATTTGAAGAATTGTGGGTTTCTTTCTTACTAGGGTGGGCTTTTGGAGTGATACTCTAGGATGTCATACTCTTGGGAGTGGTAGTTGGGGATTGGACACTCTTCTCACAGGGGCCTTTTCCCTATTGTTTGTACAATTAATTGGTGTTTTGCAATATCTCTAGGTTGTTAGCATCAAGAGCAGAAGTGCTCTCGTCATTGTCTCTGTCTTTGTTCAGGAGTGTATGGATAAAACAATTGTTGAAGCCAACTTCTAGTAAATGTTCTACAAAAATCCCATTAGGGTCGAACCCTCTCAATATTTCAACATATCTTAGGTTCAAGTTGTTGAAATGGTCTGCAAATTCATCAATCTTATTGACGTTCTGAATATGAAGTCCCCGACTTTCCAAGGTAGAGGAATGAACTACTTTTTTCTCTTCTCATGGAAAAAATGAAACCAGTAGCTGTATTTCCTTGCTATTTCTATAACAAACATTTTGTTCATAATGTGACATGGAAGGAAAGAAGGATTTTCCTTGAGACAAAAATCATTATTACACTGTAATTCTCCATTTTTTCAAGTGCCCCCTTCCTGTCCAAAAACTTGGTTTCCTGGTCAGACATCCGGGGAGCATCCTTTCCTAACCATAATTTTTTGAAAACTAAGACAAAGTCATTGAAAACCTCATAAAAACAATGGGAGGCCTTGTGCCTCCATAAGGCCTGGTACCAAAAGGTTACTGGGTCGAATTCACAGTTTACCTTCTTGGACAAAGACAGTTTTGGAAATGGACAACAATGCACTATCGCGAAAACCAAGTAGGATGACATATAAAATTTCTTATCCTGTTTGAATCATGACAATTGGGAATAGATTTCAATGGAAATAAAATTCCCCCAATAAAAAATGGCTTGTTCCTTAACCATGAAATACAAAATATAAAGAATCATGCGGGAAATTCTTGTTGTGGATTCCTATCCCGTTATCCTCGTAAACAACCAGGAAATTTCTAAACGAGCTAACTTGCAACCTTGTGATATCTTCAGGAACTATCATCGAGTCTTCCAAGACCTCGGGTAAGAGGTCCAACTCGTTATCATGATTTTTTAGGAACTCCTTGCAGTCTTCTCCTCTGAAGCTCAATGTTGGCTACGACAATCTCAACATCTTGTGGAATACCTGAGGTGACAAAGAAACATGAGAGTGGTCTCGCAGTGGAATAATTCTTTGGCTTGAAATATATCTCTTGGAACACCAAGAGACCACCTCCTTACAGTCAAAGACTTTAGGGACACAGCCTGCACGAGCAGTCCTAGAGGTCCAAATTACTTTGTTCTGGGCGGAAGGGGATGAGTCCTCACACCCGAAGATGTTCATTGTATCTCCATAGAACGGATGCCGATTTGCTACCATAAGTTGATGAGAATGTTTGTTTTCTCCAGACGATGTTTGAAATGATCACTCAAAAAGAATAATATAACCCTATAAAAATCTTGGTCTAATGCATGTGAATGAGAGATCTCCCCGAGCCTTTCACTCATTAATGACAATCTCTACGGTTACGGCATGATGAGCTGTTAGCATTAAATATTACTAATTGCATACCTAGAAATAAGTGCGAAGGTGGTGGGGATGATGAAAATCAATTAAGGATTAGAGATTTTGTGAACCCACCAACCCGACGACCCACAAAAGACATTGCATGATGTTTGAAATGAACACTTGGAAGGAATAATATAACCCACCACAAATTTTGGTTTAATGTGTATTAATGGGTGATCTCATCGAGCCTTTCTGATGTAGGAGCATCGCCAACACATCAAGCGAGCCAGCAGGGAGGTGAATGGACAGCTGGACAAGCCAGCACAAATTTTTGAAAATGCTTTGAAATTGTTGCACGATCTTAAATGACTCATTTAAGAGATGGTGTACTAGTATATTGTATTGGACCTTGAGCAGATAATTCTCATCCTTAGGTAGATAGGCGACATTTAATTTAGTTAATGTTGGTAGATAGGATTTTAATTTTAGATTTGATATCTTTAGAGTCCAAGAGGGAAAACGGATATAGACACCCTCATTGCATCATTGTAACATTAACAGGAGCAAGAAGAGAAGAGCATGCAAAGAACTGTATGAAGAACACCCATGCACAGACATTTGAATTAATAGAAGAGCTTTGACTCAAATTCATGGTTTTTGTTATTTCTCTGTGTATTGATGTTATGCTCATGAATATTTGCTTCCTGTCATACATTTTCTTTTGTATGCTGTGTATGTGATTTCATGGTTGAACTAAAGTCTGAGGGGGTGAGTGAATGAGTTGCAACTATTTCTCTAATTGAGCCAGAGGTTTCCTACAAGGAGTGCAGTTAAATTTTCCGCAAGGAGTGCGTTGACAGCAGGGTTCAATCAGAGATATCTTTTTCTCTCATTTCTCGAAGATGAAGGTAGGCACAGTGCCGTGCAAGGAGTGCACAGGCCTAGAAAAAGATTCATTTTTGTGAATCTGAGGAAATCGGTGAAAGAATGTTGCTGCAGGTGTGCACAAAGTCAAGAGACTTCAACCTTCAGTCGAGGTTGAAGAGTTGCCACAAGGAGTGCGTGCAAAGAGTTATCTCTTTCTAAGAGATCGAGTAACTGTGGAAATCTCAGGAAGGATAGGTCTCTGAGTTGCTGGAGAAAATCATAGACAAGCATGACTTAAAGTTGCAAGGGAATCGCAGGTTGGCTAGTAGGTGAGAAAGTCTCGGGAGAAGACACTCCTTCATTTCGAAAAATCATCAAAGGAAGGACGGACAGACGAAATCCTGTGAGGAGTTCTCATGAAGTTCCGTGGGCCATTGGATCTCACGGAGGTGCAGGGAGGTTACCGTGTAAGTGTGGAAGAGGTTTGAAGCTCAAGAGGGGCAGAGCCATCGATCCCAAGTCATAGGAGCCTTCGGATTTACACGTGATATCGTGTATCGGGGACTCGCGAGTTGAAGCCCCAAAAGACTGCAACGAGAATTGCGATATTGCGATCCGCGATATCTCGATAAGATCAGAGTCATCCATCAATAGGAATGTGTGTCAGGAGATATCAGGAAGTCAGGGTTCGTAAAATCAGGGTTTTCAAAGATAGAGAAATCTTGTAGGTTGGAATCACGATGCGCGATATCCCGACAAGATCAGAACTGTTCATTGTGGAGGACGCGTGTCAGGAGATCCAGAAGAGTCGTAGTTCGGAATATCGAGGTTTTTGAAGATGAGATACACAGATAGGTTGGAATCGCAATCCGTTATATCCCGACAAGATCCGAACCATCCATCAGTGGGGACGCGTGTCCGTAGATCCCAACAAGTCGGAGTTCAAGTATCAGGGATTCCGGAGATAGGAAACTCTTACAGCTTCAAATCATGATACATGATATTCCGATGGGAGAGTTGTGTGGGCCACAATAGGAGCTAGTGGAAGACAGGTGGCGTGCCATATCGGGGATCGGGAAAAGGTATGTTCCAAATCCTTTGGCATCAGGATTCGCGATCCAGGGAATTCTGAAATCCTGACAGAGGTGAAGGGAGGTGGATAAGTCAACCCACACATGTGCATCGGAGTATCGGCACATCGGGGTTCAGAGGTTGGAAATTCCATTAGTTGACGTCGCGAGTAGTGATTTCCCAATAGGGAGAACTCTGATAGCAGGGGAAAAAGTCAACATTGAATCGCATCGGATTTCGAGGAATTGTGATGCACAAAACACACGACCATAGGACTCGTGAAATCACGATAGAGCAGAAATCCCGATAGGGAAAGATAGAGGTCATCGTTGACTGAACCATCCGGTCTCGGGGATTCGAGAGCCCATAAATCAATAGTGAACTTTCGAAGCTGCGAGTTCCGATCCTCTGATAAATAAAGAAAGGGGGATCGTGAAGAGGAGAATCTGTGGGTGAAGATTTCCTGATAGGGAAATAGAAGAACCTTTGAGTTCTTTGGATCGAGAGAAGAAGGTCCTGTGAGCGGATGTTTCCTGTGTCAAGGGTGCGCTAGCCTTCAAGTGGTATCAGAGCTTAGAAAAGCTTCTTTTCTTTCTGTAGCAGAGAAAAGGGAAAATTCACCATGCCACCAAGGATAAGGGGTAGAAAATCACCCGATCCAGAGGAGAAAAGGGAATTGTCCAGAGAAAGAGGTAGGCAAGTGCAAAATCCAGACGTGGAGAGAGGAATGCGAAATCTTCATGCCAGAATGGAGGACATGGAGATAAGAGAAAGGCGTAAAGCTGATGCAGGGGATATCAGTGAATCTGAAAACCAAGATGATGTTGGACATGAAGAAGAAGAAATCCCAGCGGAAGATGCAGCAAGTGAACGCTTACTTAAAGCTATTGCAAGAATGAGTACAAAGGTAAAAATGGACATTCCAGTTTATGAGGGAAATCTGGATGGGGAAGAGCTGGTAGATTGGATTAGAGCTCTAGACACTTACTTAGACTATGAAGATATTGAAGAGGATAAGAAGGTTAGGCATGCCATCATGAGATTAAAAGGACATGCAGCCTTGTGGTGGGATGAACTGCAAGCTGACAGGCGTTGCCAAGGCAAGCTGAAAATTAAGAGCTGGAATAGGATGATTGCAAAAATGAAGGCAAAATTCATTCCCATAGACTATCAAATTTCTCTATTCACGAGGATGTAGAACTTGAGACAGAAGCTGATGACAGTGAAGGAGTATATTGAGGAATTTTACAGGTTGAATATCAGGGCAGGTCATCGCGAAAGCAATGACGAAAAGGTGGCCAGGTATATGAATGGACTGAAGTATGAAATTCAGGATGAAATAAGTATGGAAACCATCCGAATGGTGGAGGATGATTACCAAATGGCTCTGAAAGCTGAGGAGAAGCTGAGCCGTAAGCAAATTCAGAGGGGCCGAAGTAGGAGCCAACCCAGAGGCAAAGCAGTTGCCCAAGATAAATACCAGAAGCCCAAGGAGGAATGGAAGAAACCTCAGGGAAAAGTTGAAAGAGGTGGAACCTCACAGAGAGGGCCATATGTTGAGAAGCGAGGACAGCATAATGAACAGAGAGGAGGATATGTTGATAATAATAGGTTTCCTCATACCAGAGGTAGAGGAAGAGGAAGAGGTGGAGTAATCACATGCTTCAGATGTGGAAAGAATGGGCACAGGTCGTTCGAGTGTCTAGAGAAAAAGAAAGAAACTAGAGAGACTCACATCACTGAGGCACAAAGGAAAGATGTTGAGGCAGAGTATGCTAAAGGTGGAAGATCGCTGGTGATGCAGAAAGTCTTTTTGACGCCAGAAAAGGAGATGGAAAATACAGCGCAGAGGAACAGTCTTTTTAGGACTGCTTGCAAGACCAAGGATAGAGTGTGCAAGGTCATCATGGACAGTGGAGGCACCGATAATCTCGTTTCGACTGAGATGGTAGAGAAGCTAGAGCTGGGAACAACTAATCACCCAAGTCCATTAAAAGTTTCATGGTTACAAAAAGGACACCATGTAACTATCACTAAACAGTGCTTAGTTGACATCAAAATAGGAGGATAAAATGACAAGATTTTATGTGATGTCAATCCTATGGATGTTTGTCATTTATTGTTGGGTAGGCATGGCAATATGATAGGAATGTGATTCATGATGGGAGGATGAACACATACACCCTGAAGAAGAATGGGAGAACCCATATGCTGCACCCAATTGAGGATAAAGAGGTGAAGCCGGAAGTAAGCAACACAGTACTTCCCATGAGTGGGAAGGAACTTCTTACAGAAGTTAAGAAGAAGGAGGATCCACAATTCTTTGTGGTCAGAAAACTGAGAATTGTTCTAACTAGCACAAGAGTGGACGATTTGCCAGAAGAATTTTAGGAACTGCTGGAAGAGTTTGCTGATATTGTAGTGGACGAATTACCTCATTCGTTACCACCAATGAGGAGTGTGAGTCATCATATTGATCTCATACCAGGAGCTATTTTACCAAACAAAGCCATGTACAGATTGACACTACAAGAGAATGAAGAGGTTAAAAGACAGGTCTAGGAGTTGTTGGACAAAGGTTTGGTCAGAGAAAGCTTGAGTCCATGTGTTGTTCCGACAATACTCAGTCCGAAGAAAGACGGAGGCTGGAGGATGTGCACTGATTCAAGAGCCATTAATAAAATAACTATGAGGTATAGATTCCCATTGCAAATAATGGATGATTTGATGGATTGCTTAAGTGGGGCAAATTTTTTTTCAAAGATAGATTTGAAGAGCGGATATCACCATATTCACATGAGAGAAGGTGATGAGTGGAAAACAACATTCAAGACAAACGAAGGTTTGTATGAATGGCTTGTCATGCCGTTTGGCTTGACGAATGCAGCAAGTACCTTTATGAGACTGATGAATGAAGTCCTGAAGGAGTTCATCGGGAAATTTGTCATCGTGTATTTGGATGATATATTAATTTTTCAATAAGATGAAGGCTGAACATCTGAAGCATTTGGCCATTGTGATGAAGAAGCTATAGCAGGAGAAGGTGTTGATAAACATGAAGAAATCCTCGTTTATGAAGACATAGCTCATTTATCTAGGTTTTGTTATATCTGCAGATGAACTAAGGATGGATCCAGATAAGGTGGAAGTGATTAAGAATTGGCCATCACCAAGGAACATATTTGAGGTGAGAAGTTTTCACGATTTGGCTAGTTTCTACCAAAAATTCATCAGGAATTTCAGTGGGATTAGTGCAGCGATGATGGATACAGTGAAGAAATGACATAATTATTTCCACTGGACAATTGAGGCTGAGAAGAGATTCAATCTGTTGAAGCGGAAGATCACAAAACAACCGGTTTTGGTGTTACCGGATTTCCAGAAAACATTTCAGGTGAAATGTGATGCAAGTGGGTTTGCCATAGGAGCAGTCTTGAGCTGGGAAGACAGGTCGATTGCATATTTCTGCGAGAAGTTGAATGAGGCAAAAGAAAAGTACTCCACATATGATAAATAATTCTATGTCATCATCCAGGCATTGAAAAAATGGAGGAACTATTTGATTCCAAAGGAATTTGTTTTATATAATGATAACCATGCATTACAATTTGTGACTCAACAAAAGAAGTTGAATCAGAGGCATGTTAAGTGGGTAGAACACATGCAAAATTTCACCTTTGTAATTAAGCATATTTCTGGTACTGCTAACAAAGTGGCTGATGCTTTGAGCAGGAAGTGTTTGTTGTTGCAGGAGTTCAAAGTCAGGACGTTCAACTTTGATGATATGAGGGACATGTATGCAGATGATTAGGATTTTAAGGAAGCGTATGAAGCACCTAAGAACCCAACTCTTAGAGACAGAGGCCAGTGGATAGAGTACATGATCCAGGAGGGATTTCTGTTCAGAGGCAATCAATTGTGCACTCTGAATTTCTCCATGAGGGAGAACTTGTTGAAAGTGAAGCACAACGGAGGATTGGCAGGAAATTTTGGTCATGACAAGACATTCGCTAAGATGAGCGAGTCATACTTTTGGCTAGGGATGCGAGTAGAGGTCAAGAGGTTTGTAGACCGATGCAAAATTTTCCAGCATTCAAAGGGGAGGAAGCAGAATGCAGGTTTTTATCAACCATTGCCCATACCTGAGAAGCAGTGGGATGAAATTAGCATGGATTTGATATTACGGTTGCCAAGGATGCAAAGAGGATTTGATTCCATATTTGTAGTAGTGGATAGGTTTTCCAAGATGGAAAATTTTATCCCATGCCAGAAGACCAGTGATGCAACTCACATCACAAATTTGTTTTTCAAAGAGATCGTTCGACTTCATGGATTGCCAAAAAGTATAGTTTTGGATAGAGACACGAAATTCATGGGACATTTTTAGAGGACACTATGGAAGAAACTAGGGACTAACTTGATGTTTAGTTCTGCTTATCATCCTCAGACGGATGGGAAAATGGAAGTGGTGAACCGGAGTCTGGGAGACTTGGTGAGGAGCTTAGTGGGGGAGCACCATAGCAGTTGGGATAATATATTACCACAAGCAGAGTTCGCATACAACAACTCAGTGAATAGGAGCACAGGCCGAAGTCCATTTCAGATTGTCTATGGGATGCAGCCAAGGGGATTTTATGAATTAAGGGATTTAGAATAGACTGCTACTAGAAGTTCTAGTGCAAAAAAAATTGCTGAAGCGATGAAGGAACTTCATAGCCAGGTGAAGGAGTGACTATTGAAGTCAAGTCAGGAATACAAGTGCAGAGCAGATCAGCATCGGAGACAACTTCAGTTTTAAGTTGTAGACCTAGTTCTGGCACATTTGAGGAAGGAAAGGTTCCCGAGAGGAACATACAATAAGCTAAAGATGAAGAAAATCGGGCCATGTAAAGTCTTGATAAAATTTGGAGAAAATGCTTATGAGATCGAGTTACCTGATGGGATCGGGATATCCCCGATATTTAATGTTTCGGATTTATATCCATATAACGCTGATGAAGCAGGAGAAGAAAGTGATGAGCAGCTAGTGATCCAGTGGGTGAAGCAGATGCCAGTTTCTGAGAAGCCACAGATGGAATGCATACTGGACAGGAGAGTAAACAAGAGGACCAGGAAAAAACAATATTATGGGTATCTAGTCAAGTGGAAGAATCATCCAGTGGAAGATGCCAGCTGGGAGACTGAAGCAGTGATACAAAAGCATGGATAGACCGTGCAGGAGCTCATGGACAGGAGCCCATGAATGTTTTCAAGACGGGGAGTATGATGCAGGAGCATCGCCAACACATCTAGCGAGCCAGCGGGGAGGTGAATGGACAGCTGGACAAGCCAACACAAATTTTTGAAAATGATTTGAAATTGTTGCGTGATCTTAAATGACTCATTTAAGAGATGGCGTACTAGTATATTGTATTGGAACTTTAGCGGATAACTCTTGTCCTTAGGTAGATAGACGACATTTAATTTAGTTAATGCTGGTAGATAGGATTTTAATTTTAGATTTGATAGCTTTAGAGTCCAAGAGGGAAAACAAATATAGACACCCTCATTGTATCATTGTAACATTAACAGGAGCAATAAGAGAAGAGCATGCAGAGAACTGTATGAAGAACACCCATGGACAGACATTTGAATTAATAGAAGAGCTTTGATTCAAATTCATGGTTTGTGTTATTCCTCTGTGTATTGATGTTATGCTCATGAATATTTTCTTCCTGTCATACATTTGCTTTTGTATGTTGTGTATGTGATTTCATGGTTGAACTGAAGTCTGAGGGGGTGAGTGAATGAGTTGCAACTTTTTCTCTAATTGAGCCAGAGGTTTCCTGCAAGGAGTGCAGTTAAATTGTCCACAAGGAGTGCTTTGACAGTAGGGTTCAATCAGAGATAGCTTTTGCTCTCATTTCCTGAAGGTGCAGGTAGGCACAGTATCGTACAAGGAGTGCATAGGCCTAGAAAAAGCTTCAGGTTTGCAAATCTGAGAAAATTGGTGAAAGACTGCTGTTGCAGGTGTGCACAGAGTCGAGAGACTTCAACCTTCAGTCGAAGTTGAAGGGTTTCCGCAAGGAGTGCATGCAAAGAGTTCTCTCTTTCTAAGAGATTGAGTAATTGTGGAAAGATCAGGAAGGATAGGCCTCTGAGTTGTTGGATAACAACATAGACAAGCGCAACTTGAATTTGCAAGGGCATCATAGGTTGGCTAGTAGGCGAGAAAGTCTCAGGAGAAGACACTCCTTCATTTCAAAAAATCATCAAAAGAAGGACCGATGGAAGAAATCTTGTGAGGAGATCTCACGAAGTTCCATGGGCCATTGGATCTCACGGAGGTGCAGGGAGGTTACCGTGTAAGTGTAAAAGAGGTTCGAAGCTCAGGAGGGGCAGAGCCGTCAATCCCAAGTCATAGGAGCCTTCGGATTTACACGTGATATCGTGTATCGGGGACTCGCGAGTTGAAGCCCCAAAAGACTGCAACGAGAGTTGCGATATCGCGATCCGTGATATCCCTACAAGATCAGAGTCGTCCATCAGTAGGAACGCATGTCAGAAGATATCAAGAAGTCAGGGTTCGTAAAATCAGGGTTTTCAAAGATAGAGAAATCTTGCAGGTTGGAATTGTGATCCATGATATCCCGACAAGATCAGAACCATTTGTTGTGGAGGAAGCATGTCAGGAGATCCAGAAGAGTCGGAGTTCAGCATATCGGGGTTTTCGAAGATGAAATACATAGATAGGTTGGAATCACAATCCACGATATCCTAACAAGATCCAAACCGTCCATCAGTGGGGATGCATGTCCATAGATCCTAGGGAGTCAGAGTTTGGGTATTGGGGATTCCGAAGACAGGAAACTCTTGTAGCTTGAAATCACAATACGCGATATTCCGATGGGAGATTTGTGTGGGCCATAGTCGGAGCTAGTGGAAGAAAAGTGGCGTGCCATATCGGGGATCGGGAAAAGCTAAGTTCCAAATCTTTTGGCATCAAGATTCATGATCTAGCAAATTTCGAAATCCCGACAGAGGTGACGGGAGGTGGAGAGGTCAACCCACACGTGTGCATCGAAGTATCGACACATCAGGGTTCGAAGGTTGGAAATTCCATTAGTTGACGTCACGAGTAGCGATTTCCTGATAGGGAGAACTCCGATAGCAGGGGAAAAATTCAACATTGACTCGCATCGGATTTTGGGGAATTATGAGGGACAAAACACGCGACCATAGGACTCGCGAAATCGCGATAGAGCAGAAACCCCGACAGGGGAAGATAGAGGTCAGTGTTGACTAAACCATCGGGTCTCGGGGATTCGAGAGCCCATAAATCAATAGTGAACTTGCGAAGCCACGAGTTCTGATCCTTCGATAAATAAAGAAAGGGGGATCATGAAGAGGAGAATCTGTGGGTGCAAATTTCCCGATAGGGAAATAGAAGAACCTTTGAGTTCTTCGGGCTGAGAGAAGAAGGTCCTGTGAGCGGACGTGCCCTATGTCAAAGGTGCGCTAGCCGTCAATTTCTCTCATTAATGACAATATTTACGGTTCTTTCATGATGAGCTATTAGCATTAAATATTACTAATTGCATATTTAGAAAGAAGTGAGAAGGTGGCGGGAACGAGGAAGAGCAATTAAGGAATGACTATGTATGGAAAGCGGTTGGTCAGGATTCAAAATAGTGTCACAAGGGATACTTAGGAGAGGTGAAGGCTCGATGATCAAATTGTATGTCTCAGAACTTTTGAGTGAAAAATGTGTAACATAGAAGAGGGCATGATGGGGCAGTCCAACGATCAATTTGTAAATCGTGGAACTTTGAGTGTAGTTTGTAGGTCACGAAACAATGGAAGCACAATCTTGAGCCTTCTTGTTCAGGAACCCACAATAAAAAAAGTGGCTAAGTATGGAATGGGGAAGCGGTCGGTCAGACTCTTTTCGGTAATATATTGAAATTTGTAATGGATATCCCATTACCTCGCAAGATTTTTATGCATGTTTTTGGACAAGTTGTGTAGGGATAGTCAGTGGTATGTCTCCTCTATCCTTTCACTCGTTAATGACAATATGTATGGTTGTTGCATGATGAGATGTTAGCATTAAAGCTTACTAATTGCATACTTGGAAATAAGTGCGAAGGTGGTGGGCATGGGAAACAACGATTAAGAATTGGAGATTTCGTGAACCCACCAACCTGATGATCCATGAAAGAGATTCCAATAAATGGCCAAGTATGGAAAGCGGTCGATCGGGCTTCAAAATAGGGTGACAAGGGATCCTTAGGAGATGTGAGGGCCCGACGGTCAGATTATATGTCTTAGAACTTTTGAGTTCAAAATGTGTAACATGGAAAAGGGCATGATGGGGGAATTCATTGATCAATTTGTATATCGCAAAACTCTGGGTGTTGTTTGTAGATCACAAAACAATGGAAGTGCAATATAGAACCTGTCTACCCAAGAAACATCAATCGAAAAAGTGGCTAAGTTTGGAATGGGGAAGCGGTGGTTCAAAGTCGTGATATACAAGAATGAGTGGAAATGTGAACCCGTGAGTCTACCAACTAGTGCACTTAGATATTTTTGAAAAAACAACTAAGTAACCAGAAATACAAAGTAGAGGAGTAAAAGAAAGGGTAATTTAGTTAATTATAGAAGAGGGAAAATAAGGAGATAAAAGAGAGTGGGAAAATAGAAAAGGGGAGGGGAATTTTTGGAAGTGGGAATTGGTCTCAAATAATCCCCATTGTTTCCAAATCATCATTTTCTAGTCCAATATTTTATCCACATACTCGTTTTGTATTGTGTTTGTATCATTAAAAAGAGTGTGAGCAAATGCAAATATAAGCTATAACTTGATTTTTGGCTATAACTATGTATAGTTTATTTACAGGTGCTATTTATGTTTGGCTTTTGCAGATAACAGTGGATTAGGATAATTTTTCATTCTTACTGTGATAAGGCCTTAAAAAAACCAGAATAAGTAACATTTTTTTCCAATTCAATTCTCACAATTTTTTTTTATGATCCCATAATATTCATCTTTGTCGATCCGATAATAGGGAGGTCGATTTAGCAGATTGGGATATCGGTCATTTGAGGTGACTGGGGTGCCTCATCTAATGATTTGATGAAGATTTGTTTTTATTGCAACCTATGGGAGTAATTGTGTTTTTGATACATTGTTTAATGCCTTGAAATATTATTTTAAGTATTAAACTTCTTGCAGCAGATTACTCATTGAATGGTTTGTTTTTTCCCTCTATTTTTCCCTCTATTATTTCACTTGTCTGTCATTACTCTTCTACCATCCAAGGAGAACCCTCATCCATATCATGTTGCCAATTTGACCATGCTTTTGTCTTGGTGAAACAACCCTATAACTCACCAACAAATTGAAAAGAATGACCACTCCAAACTTCTGGTGGCCTAGCTCTTCCCTTTAGCTCTTAGGTGCAGACTTTAGGAGCAACGGTAACTATCAAGTCAATTAGACAACTCTACAGGCTCTTCAATCAAAGAATAGAGAAAGTGAGTCATAGTTATAGTTTCTAGGATGTGTTTGCATAAGAGAAGCATCGAAAAGCTATAGAGAAATCAATGGAGGGATTTTGAAATAAAATTATTGTACTGTCAAATTTACCGTAAGTATAACAACGACAAACTTGAATTTTAATTTTTTGGTTGATGTCATAGCCCCATTTGACTTCAGCCAACATATATCATTTTTTTTCAAAATATTTGCGAAGAAGAATTTTGGTAATTTCATTAATAAGTAAAAGAGCTCAAATAGAGGCCAGGGGATGGACAACCAATAGTATTCTTCCTTCTCAAGTGAAGGAATCAAGGAAGTGAGAGGGAAATAAGAGATCATTCGCTCAGTAAGGGTGAGATGACAACGAAACTTCATGGGTGGGGCACCAACTCCCCCGTTGTGGATTGGTGTTGCTATGTTCTATCTACATTACGAATGGAATTGAATGTTGGTTTGAAAGTGTGTGTGAAATTCATTTATGTTTCCGTAGAATCCTTGTGTGATCGACACAATGCATTGTCACATAATTGTTCCATGCTTAATATTTGATCAAATTACTTGAGTCAATACAATATTTACTAATTACGAGACTATCGAACCATGCAAACAATAAGAGGTGTTAAATCCAACAAATAAGCCCCAACCAAGATTCCAAGGCTATTTTTAATAGTAAATCTATAAGAAAAATAGTGGGTAAATATATTTATCCATAGACATTGGATTGAGTTCTTTGCACTGAAGCATTGAACATACTTGTCATAAATATAGGTAGAGGAGTTACAAAAGAAAAAAACATGCATACAATTTTGTGTTGTTCACCTATTGCAACAACATGAAGAATGCATTGAAAATATTTTGAACATGCATGCAAAACTGATTATCATGATTTTTTAAGAACTCGTTGCAGTATTCTCCTCTGAAGGTCATTGTTGGCTCGAGAAATTTCAACATCTTGGGGAAGACCCGAGGTGACAAAGAAACAAGAACTGGTCCCGCAATTGAATAATTCTTTGGCTTGAAATATATCTCTCGGTGCACCAAGCGCCCATCTCCTTACTTTCAAAGACTTCATGGACATATCTTGCACTAGGGACAAATCCAAACCCTAATTCAAAACCCTAAAAATTAAAGGAAAGGATACATCTCTGAGGGCCAGAACTGTGATCCGAGTCGAGAGACTCAAACTCTCATGTTGCAAAGTGGCTATTGCATTCAACATTGGTTTCTTCTCTGAAACCCCTTCCTTTGGTCTTCTTAGGGCCTCTATCACCGAGATGGGAAGTTCCCCCCTTTATATTGTATTTCAATTTGGGCACAGGAGTGGGAACAACATCTGTATTTCCATCATCCATTGTTGTATCATCATCCATCATATCATCTTCTTCCGGCTTGAAATCGATCGCATCAACCTCTGCGTCGACCATTCTTTCATGTTTTTTTGCAAAATCCTTGAAATTTGGAGCGAGCAATGGATATACAGAGCGAATGAAGGATATACATGTTTATAGGGTTACAAAAAAAATAAATGCAGGGGATAAAGATATACACATTTATAGGGTTATAAAAAAAATAAATGCAGGGGGGGTTTCTGAGTAGGGGGGGTTGCATTGGATTATTTGGCTTGAAATATATCTCTCAGCTCACCAAGGGATCATCTCCTTACTTCCTTCTAGGCAGAAGGGGATGAGTAATAATAATATTCCCTGGAGAACTGGAAGTTTTGGTCATCATGCCCGAAGGTGTTTACTATATCTCCACAGAACTGTTGTCGAGTTGCTACCATAAGTTGACGAGAACGTCTATTTTCTCCAGATGATGTTTGAAATGAACACTCGAAAGGGATAATATAACCCTCCGCAAATCTTTGTTTAATGTGTATCAATGGGATATTTACTCTAGCCTTTCATTGATTAATGAAAATTTCTATGATTCCTGCGTAATGAGTTGTTACCATTAAAGCTTACTAATTGCATACTTAGAAAGAAGTGCGAAGGTGGCGGGGAAAGTTAAGGGAGATTAAGGATTGGATGTTTTTTGAAGCCGCCAACCCGACGACATGCGAAAGAAATTCCATATTGTTTGAAATCAACACTCTGAAGAGATATTATAACCCTCCACAAATCTTGGTTTAATGTGTATTAATGGGAGATATCCTCGAGTCTTTCACTCATTAATGAAAATATTTACAGTTCCTACATGATGATTTGTTAGCATTAAATCTTAATAATTTCATATTTAGAAAGAAGTGCAAAGGTGGCGGGGACAACAAAGAGAGATTAAGGATTGGATATTTCGTGAACCCGCTAACTCGATGACCCACAAAAGAGATTCCAAGAAGCGACCAAGTATGGAAAGTGGTCGGTCGGGCTTCAAAATAGGGTCACAAGTTATACTCAGGAGACGTGAGGGCATGATGGTCAAATTGTATGTCTCTGAACTTTTGACTGCAAAATGTGTAACACAAAATAGGGCATGATGGTGGAATACGGTGGTTAATTTGTATATCTTGGAAATTTTGGTGTTGTTTGTAGGTCGTGAAACAATGGAAGTGCAATGTTGAGCACACCTGCCTGAGAACTGACAATCAAAAAAGTGGTTATGTATGGAATGGGGAAGCGGTTGGTCGGACTCGTGATATAAAATCATGAGACATATTAGGAAAATA
Source organism: Picea glauca (assembly GCA_000966675.3). Lineage (NCBI taxonomy): Eukaryota > Viridiplantae > Streptophyta > Pinopsida > Pinales > Pinaceae > Picea > Picea glauca. Next base: position 561,746 of record JZKD02S1620438.1, read on the forward strand.
GACAAAGTAACCAGAAAGGGAAAGTAGAGGGGAAAAAGAAAGGGGATTTTGGTTGTCAATTTGTATATCGAAGAACTTCGGGTGTTGTTTGTAGGGCATGGAACAATGGAAGCGCAATCTTGAGTCTGCCTAGCCGAGAACCCGCAATAAAAAAAGTACCTAAGTATGGAATGGGGAAGTGATCGATCGGACTTGTGATATAAACAATTCAATGGAAATTTGAATGTGTGAATCTACCAACCAACACACTTAGACATTTTCCAAAAAACGACTAAGTAACTAGACAGGGAAAGTAGAGGGGAAAAAGAAAGGGGAGGGAAATTTTTGGAAGCGGGAATTAGTATTAACAAAGCTCCATTGATGGTATTAACAATAACTATGAAGTACATTAGACAGGTGAACAAGATATTCAATCAAGGAATAGAGAAAGTGAGTCATAATTATACTTTCTAGGATGTGTTTTCATAAGAGAAGCATAAAAAAGATATAGAAAAATCAAAGGAGGGTTGTTCAAGTAAAATTATTGTACTGTTAACTTGATCATAAGTATAACAATGATGAATTTTAATTTTAATTTTCTGTGGTTGATATCATAGTCCCATTGGACTTCAACTAGCATATATCCTTTTACTTCAAAATATTTTTGAAGAAGAATTTTGGTAATTTCACCAATCAAGTAAAAGTGCTAAAATGAACTACATATTACATTTTCTTCACAGAGCTTACATTAAAAGGCAATGAAGGTCTTGTATATTATTTAAGATCATAGAAAAACTACTAATATCCCGAATCTATCATCCAACCATAATTCAAAAACTTAGCCCATGAGAACCTTGAACTATAATACAAAAGCACATGAACAAAAGTCTGCCAAACACAAGACAAGAAAAAATTAGTGGATATTGGGCATTGTATCCCATCTATAAAAAAATCCCCAAATGGGCACCAAGAAATTTTTCGATTACTATATTACTATGAACATTTTCTTCTGATAGTACTATGAACCAAGATCACGTTGACCTGACAATGTTCTAAGATTACTAGTTCTGGAAAAGAGTGTCAACATTTAACTTAATGGAGTTTGAACATTGCCAAATTTTCAATATTATTGAAAATTCCCGATGGTTCCATTTAGAGGAGCAAGCCATTTTGATAACTCAAAGGATGGACCTGATTTAATCATAGTTGGGTACTTTGTACGAGGTCTTTCCTCATGTTTCTCATTCCTGGACTAAACAATCTTATGCGCTTCCAGTTCACGTTTTCATGGAAATGTAAAACTCTATTCATATCTTTATTGGGTAGCATGGACATATACAGATCATATTGTTTCGTTTCTTGTCAACGCATGATATAATTTATTTTTTTTGGTTCATCTGATATGCAGTATGACATTATCTTCATTTAATGTAAATTTCCTATGGACGCGAAAGTCGTGTAACATGTAGACATTGTTTGCCTTTTTCTGTAGATATACTTCATATGGAAATTTTTCCAACCCAGGAAGCACATCTTGTAATACTTGTCTAATTGTACAATGTACAATTGTGTTTTTGAGGGTTCGGATGTCATCATTGAGGCAATGTCTATATATGTAAGGGCATTTTTTATTGCATCATAGACAATCTATTGTGTTGTCATTTATGAAAGCATAGGCATAAGCAAGAGAGTTGCATTTGGCACATACAGGCTCGAAGGGGGTCGAATATGCATTTTCTGCAACCAAAACACCCTCAACCTACACACGTGAGCATAGTAGTTAATATATTGAACAATATAATATATAACTGTACAACAAAAAACTGCACAAAATTGTTTAAGGAAATTTTTATGTGCAAAGTGTGGATGGAATTGTAGATGTATACGTACAACAGTTGTCGAGCTAGTTAGTTTCTTGAGCTCTTGTACTATGTATGTTCACAATTTTGTTACAAACGTTGCTTGGGTTGTGCAAAAGATCCTTTCTTTAACATCTCTTTTCTTTTTTATATTTTTGAAGAGAATAAGCGGCAATTTCCCTTTATGCAATTTTTGTTCCATTGAGGAAAATAACTTTGAATAGGTGTCGAACAATTGTAGCTGGAACATGGAATAGTGTAATAGTTGTGTAAGATAACTGAGATATATGAGCATGTGAAAGTAAAGGAAAAATCTAGGCATGGAGAACAATAACATTGCCTTGTCGTTGTCTGAGTCTCCATCTTTTATATGGAGAATGTGTTGAGAGCCAACTTTTCTTGTGAGTGTTACAATGACACCAATGGTTTTGATTGGGTAAATGTCATTTCTCTCTACAAGTTGGTTGATTGTTGTGTCCGATACGAAACAATATTCTGAACAAACTTCAGGAACTTTTTACACAATACTTGTTTCATTGAGTGGTATAATCTGATCACAATCACCACGGTCATATACTGTTTTCTGTAATATATTCAAATTTGTAATGGATATCCCATTACTTGGAAAGATCTTTTCTGCATGTTTCTAGACAAGTTGTGTAGGGATGGTCAGTGTGATTTTCATCATGGCTTCGTTGTCTGTCATGTTAGCATGCATAATGCATATATATATATATATTTACTTATCTAAGTAGGTGTTATACATGACCATTATGTCCCTGAAGAACAATTTTCTAGTACAACGGTTGTTCAAGCTGCCTATCGATAGTATATTGGGTGTTATAAGTTTTGACCCAGTGACATTTTTTGAACAAAAAATGTAATGTGAATGGTAGTTTGTATAATTTGTTTTTTCATAAATGTACAAGTAGATGCACAATTTAGATAAAGTATGTAGGTCATAGTTTTGTAACCATACCTATTAGTCTATGGATCTTTCACTATGTTAGGCATTTCATTTGTTCTTGTCGATACTTCTTGTGAACTAAAAAACATGTGTTGTAGATGACATCAACATATTTATCATGCCATAGACGAATAAATAACTCGGGATATTTTTTTTCTAAACATAGCAAGAGAATAATGTATGAATCTTTACCTTTGGCCTTATCATTTTGTTGATGTTTGAGATGATTGACTACTCATGCCCATGTCACTCATCCAAGTTTTTATGATGCAAACATGTGTACATTGAACATGAAAACAACTAAATAAGCACATGCACTGTATATTATTCATAATTGTTCTTGATGTCACACACAAGCTCAAAGGGGATTGAGTGTGAAATAAGGTGTCGAGGGATACTTAGGAGATGTGAGGGTCGACAGTTAAATTGTATGTCTCAAAAATTTTGAGTAAAAAATGTGTAACATGGAACATGGCATAATGGGGGAGTCTGGAAGTCAATCTGTATATTGTGGAACTCCGGTGTTGTTTATAGGTCATGGAACAATAGAATCACAATCTTGAGCCATCCATCCTAGGAGTTCAGATGTCAATTTTTATATCATGGAACTCTGGGTGTTGTTTGCAAGAAACAAAACAATAGAGGCGCAATTTTGAGGCCGAAAACCGGGGAACCCGTGATAAGAAAAGTGGCTAAGTGTGGAATGGGGAAGTGGTCGGTCAGACTCGTGATATAGAAGCATGCGGGGAAATGTGAACCCATGAGTCTTCTAGCCCATGCACCTATACATTTTCAGAAAAATGACTGAGTAAAGTAACTAGAAAGGGAAAGTTGAGGGGAAAAATAAAAGGGAATTCAGTTAAGTATAGAAGAGGGTAAAAAAAGAGATAAAAGAGAGTGGAAAAATAGAAAAGGGGAGGGAAATTTTCGGCAGTGGGAAGTCTCAACAAAGCCCCATTGTTTCCAAATCATCATTTTATAGTACAATATTTTATCCACATACTCATTTTGTGTGTTTGATTTACTATCACTATTGGTATACCTTTTCGAAGATTGTACTTCATCTTCTTGTGTTGTGGCATATAAGACTTCATTCTCTTGTCCAATTAGTTTGTTTATTTCAATGTAGCAATGCAAAAAATACAATGGACATGAAGGTAAGTTGGTATGTAGAAAGACATGTAAAAAAATAAATACAATTCTATTTATTTCAATGTAGCAACACATAAAATATAGTTGACATGAAGATGAATTATTATGTAGGAAGATATGTAATATCTACATATAATAAATTAGGTGCAAAGCAATAGAATAAATATATAGACAATAAATAAAATACAAAACAATGGAATATGAAATAAGGGTAGAAGCATGCGCCTTTGTATGTATTTTTCTACATTTGTAGTTAAGAGTCCTTTGTCTTATCTAGTTATTCTATTTGTTTCAATGTGGGAACACACAAAATACAATGAACATAAATGTAAGTTTGCATGTAAGGGAAAACAAGTAATATGTACATACATTAAATCAGAATCAAAGGAATAGAGCAAAATATAGAGTTAGAAGTATGAACCTTTGTTTTTCTTGATCCATGGTTGTGGTTATATAGGATTTTTTCTGGCCAAAATCTATTACAAGCTAGAAAATATTAAGAATTTGGATGATCCTAGCAGAATGATTTGGTTTTGTGCAACAAAGTATCTAGATATGCTTTGAGACATGGAAATATTATTTTGTAATATGCTTGATGTATATTTCATAATTCAAGTACAAGACAAACTATGTCATGGTCAGACCTGTATGTGTCTAAGATAAAGAGGGTGTATTGTGAAATAGGCACATTTGACCATACATGGTCAATAAGTGCATTTTGTACATGCTTTATCTTATCCAAAAGAAAGCGGAGATTGTAATTGCACATGTAGTTTTCCAATTCTTTTGTTATGGAACTATTTTGTAGCATGTCAACGTTGAAGTCTCCTAGAATGATAATGATTTCATTCAAATGTAAATGGTGTAATGCATTTGAAACAACATTCATTATATTGGGAAATTTTGCATGCAGAGTGACATAGAGATTCAATATTGCAATTTTCAATGCATGGAAAATTACTCTTGCTAGCACCATCTCAACCTTTTTTTCTTCGAAATGCATATGATCCAAAATTGTTATATGTTTTTTCACTAATATCATCACTCCATGCGTAATGTAACTTGATATGCAATTGTGATTTGGAAATTTCTTGTTCTGCATGCATAATTTCACGTATGTTTCTTGCAATCATAGAATATCAGATTGCATTGTTTCATAGTCATTGACTATGTCATTCATATGTGCATTTAAGATGCATGTGTTAAGTGAGAGAATTGATACAGATGAGTTTGATTGTATGGATTGGTAATCATATTGTAGATGCCATTTTGCACTAGTCCGAAGGCATTGCATATCAGTATCGAATTTATGTTTGACTTTGAAGCTATCTTTTGTAAGAGCACTTAGAAAATACAAGGACACTATGTTTCTGACATGGGACATAGATGTGTATACAATTCCATGTATTTGTATTCCAGTAGGGTCGAAGGCAACACTATCAAGTGTTATCCCTTGTGATCTGTGGATTGTACGTGCACATGCAAGTTGAATTAGAAACTATTTTCGAATCTTCAATTGACCTGTCTTTGCCGATGTTGGTATTCACTTTTATACTCACAATATAGGTGTCCATTCACGCGAAGTGTTTGAATTATATAGATAATCTAACTTGTTGGCTTGTCGGTGGCCAATATGAGGGTCATGGAACTTAATCCAGAGGAAATCAACTTTTTATATTTTGGTATAAGCTTTGAGTATTCCATCCACACCATTCACCAGGACATCCTATGAATCATAGTTGCAGGCATATATTTCAACTAGCATGTCTAATTTCAGGACAAGCTGCAAAGGGAATCTCCTGCAATATATCCTATAGTATACGAAAATGCATCAAATTTGAAAAGGGCATTGTTATACAATACCTGGTTGATGTTGTCATGTACAATGGAGTGTGCATCTATTTGATAGAATTCAACATCAATTGATTTCTCCATATGTTAAGTTGTGATTTTCAAGATGTTTCTTAGTTATGTTTAGACAATATGAAAATAGAAAAAAAGATAAGTATAAGTTTGGGAGTGCATACTAACTCTTCTATGTATCTTTCAACCTTTGTTCATCTCAAACCTAGTGCTCCATGGTTGTTATAGCATATGACAGAGAAACAAAGCTACAGTTAGTTCCCAACCATATAGAAGAGATAATGCAAATAAAACAATAGTATCAATTTGCTCAGTACAAAGATTGAGTATTCAGCTAGCAAATCTCAAAACATCGTCCCAACAATTTTCTGTGTATAAAGCCCATTTTTATAAACCATATAGAAGAAATTTAGCTAGCAAATCGCAAGGCATCACCCTAACAATTTTCTATGTGTCAATCCCATTGGCCAAAAGAAATTTGATAGTTTAACAATCTTTTTTTCGTCTTCTCAACAGCTATTGGAAGTCTGAAACCTTATAAGAGTTCTATTTATCATGTGGGAGGATACTCTGAAGTCAGAATTGATGTTTGGACCCAACTCATTTTGTGTTTTATCTTCATCCTTTACCCAAGATTTGCATTTCAAGTCCTAGAACTTTCTATTTATAACTTACTGAAATATGTCATCGATAAAGATGGATAATGCCTGAAAATGGTGTGCAATTTTATTCCAGCTTGGTTACCTTTGTATCATACTTAGCCCTTCTACACCTACCTGTAGTTTTCTTCTACAAGAAAATTTTTCAAAGGCATGTCGGTACTCATTCCCGGGAAAGGTGGGAGTATCATCGAGGGCATGGTGGGAAGGATAAAGAATTTTCTTATTCAATTGAGGTGTTATATTTCCACTTCGTCACATAAGGAAAAAGATCAGCATTTGTAATGCTAGGAAAAATGACAACCAGAGTTGTGCAAACAACATTGGCACACTCATGGTGCAGAGTTTGGTGAAGCAATTGAAGGAAAATTTAAGAGAAGGAGGAAACGATACACCAACCTCTATGGAAAGTCTGTAGGATAGGAATGATGATTAAATACCTAAGCATTCTTGCTTTCAAACTAGAAATAGTAAACAATAAAGAATGAGTATGAATGAAATTATGGTATTGAAACTTACTCGTCAATGATGAACAAGAGAATCAGAGGTCCAATTGCGAGTGCAAGATTTCAACCCTGCAATGTTCAACAATAGGTCCTAGAATTACCTAAGATTTTCATTTAAGGTCCTGGAACTTTTTCTTTATAACCTACTGAAATATGTCACAATAAATATGGATAATTCCTAACAATGGTGTGAAATTTTGTTGCAGCTTGGTTACCATTGTATCATACTTACCCCTTCTACACCTACCTGCAGTTTTCTTCTACAAGAACATTTTGCAAAGGAAACAAGCTTGACATCCTCTTTCCATGTGAATGACACAGGTTCGATTCCCATAGTGGATAGGTAGGTACTCATTCCCAGGCAAGGTGGGAATATCATCGAGGGAAAGGTGGGAAGGCTAAAGAATTTTCTTATTCAATTGAGGCATTATATTTCCTCTTCATCACACACGGAAAATGACTGGGATTTGTAATGCTAGAAAAAATGACAGCCAGAGTTGTGCTGACGACATTGGCATGCACATGCTGCAGAGTTTGGGGAAAAAATGGAGGAAAATTTAAGGGCGGGAGGAAAAGATATGCCAACCTCTATTGAAAGTCTGTAGGATAAGAATGATGAATAAATACTTAAACATTCTTACTTTCAAACTATAAATAGTAAATAGTAAAAAATGAATACGAATGAAATTATGGTATTGAAACTTACTCATCAATGATGAATGACAAAATCACAGGTCCAATTGTTGGTGCACAATTTGAACCCTGGAAAGTGAAAAAAAACTCCAACTGCGGGTGCAAGACTCCAATCTTGCAAAGTTGAAGAAAAAAAAAGTAAGAAGCAAGCAAAAAACCAGTGAGCAAGCACCAACAGGTCTAATTGTAGGTGCAGGACTTCAAATTTGCAAAGTTGAACCAAACAACAATAAGCAACAACCAACGAACCAACGAACTAGTGAACAACCAAAAACCAGTGAACCAGTAAAGAATATGTGTATCTTCATTGATGACTAAATTTCATTCCAAACATAGAAGAAATATGAAACATATGATGACTATGCGAGTGGTGGTGGACAACAATATTTCCCAAATTCACCGCAAGATTGTATGCAAAAATTGGAGGAAAAATGTACTTTGACATGCCTATTTAAGTACACATTTAAGGCTGTTAGGCCTGTTTAAGGGCCTCACGCTATGTAAAAATTTAAGCTATCAGGCCTATTCAAGTACCTCAAAAAGAGTGTCAATGCTCAAAACTTTCGGTATGTAAACATTTCGATAAAAATTAAAAAACTAAAAAGAGCCTCGATGCTCAAAACTTTGGATATCTAAACATTTAAAACATTGGGAATAATGAAGTTGACAATAAAACTTCGAATCTATTCTCCAATGAGATGATGACAAATAATTATTTTTTATTATATAAAAAATAATGCTTTCTATTCTCTAGTTCTAACAATAGAGATTGTGAAAAATTTTATAGTCAAAGGGCAAGTTAATATGAAGTCAACGATTTATCGATCACTATAGTCCCTCTACACCTTCAACAGGGACTAATAAAATATGAAAAATATGATAAGAGATTATAACATTATTAACACTTAAAAGATATAAATATGGTAATAATAATTTTAATGAGTTAAATAATAAACAATCATATAGTAATAATAATTTTAGTGAGTTAAATAATAAACAATCCTATATATATGAATTGTTAAAAGAAGAACTTGAGGTAATTTTGTTCTATATATTTTTAAATTTTTAGTTTTTTTTTGTTTTTTAATCAATCCACATGATACCAAGTACATTAGGGCAGGGGCACCTACATACATAAAACACAACAATGTAAATCTATTTTAACTTTGAAATTTTAATGCATTAAGAGATTTGCATTTAAATTTTTGTATGTCTCTCCATGCTTATAGATTTAGAGTTAAAATGAATGTAAGCTAATAGTTATTGATATGTGGTTGGATGGTATAATAAAGACATAGCGTAAGGATTATCCAAAACCATAGTTTTTGGGTAGAAAATTGTAAATTATAACCTTGTACAATATCTATTGTAAACACATATTCAGAAAAGAATAGAAAATATATAATGGCAAATACAAACATTACACAGAGATTTTTCCCCTGGAAACCCAAACCAGGAAAACCAACATATTGTATATTCATTCATTGTGTTACAATGTTTACAATACAAAATACATATAAGAGCCAGGGGCATCCAAAACCCTAACCCAATGACCTAGATTAGTCCAAAACCCTAATTCCTTAACCGAAAATAGAAAACCATTGACAAAAGAAACCATGTGCCGAAAAACCACCTAAATATAATGTGGTTCCAAAAAATGTGGTCTCGATCCAGAAAAAAAAATCGGGGGCACTGCCCCCCCTACACCCCCCGAGGGGGGTATGGCAGCCTCGCCTCTTACCCCCCTGCATGCCTGATGCATATGATCTGACACTACTACACATGCAAAGAATATAACACATACCCAACATTCTCCCAGTTTTTTTTTTCTTTGCATACAAGGGGTTACATGGTTACATAGTCAGCAATCCAGGGAAACATTGCTCATGGATCCTCTACATCAAGATAACTTCTCAATGCTCACAAATTTTGTTAATGAGTCTACAACATTCTTCAAAGTTTCCACCTTCATCAATGATACTTTGTTTTCTTCAATCATGTCTCTCACAAAGTGATATTGAACATCAATGTTCTTTGTCTTTGAATGACAAGCAGGGTTCTTCACCAAAAAAATTGCACTATGACTGTCACACTCTATCCTTGCAACTTTTTGTACCAACCTAATACCTGAACACAATATTTGTAACCATACTTCTTCCTTTCTTGCATGAGTGGATTCCATGTATTCAACTTCTGTAGTTGAAAGTACCACTACAACCTGTCTTTTGCTCATCCAACTTATTGCTCCTCCAAATAGGTTAAACACATACCCGCTTGTAGATCTCCTATGATCTAAATCTCCATCCTAGTCTGCATCCACAAAGCCATGTATATCCACTAGTCTGTGAAATCATGATCTTCCTTCATAGCACAATCCATAGCTATAAGTGCCACACAAATACCTGAAAACCCTTTTTATTGTTGTCCAATGCTCCTTCCCTAGTTTTGACATATACCTGGTCAAAAATCCCACTACATGTGAAATATCCAATCTAGTACAGACCATTACATACATCAAACTGCCAACTACACTCTCATATGGAACATGATACTTGTCCTCTTCTTCATGTCTCTTGGGACACTGATCCACAGATAAATTTACACCAATAGGAATAGGAACCCTGACTGGTTTACATTCCTACATATTAAACCTCTGCAATATTGTCTCGACATATTTTCTCTGATTTAGCCAACATTTCCTCCTTTTCCAATCTCTTTTAATTTCCATTCCCAAAATGAAATTTGAAGCACCAAGATCCTTCATATCAAATTTAGAGGACAACCGAGTTTTCACATCCTCGATAATCTCCTTGTTGTTTCCTATCAGCAACATGTCATCCACATATAAGACCAAATAAATCAAATGACCACCAATTATTTTAAAATACACACAGTGATCTTCTTTGCTTCTTGTGAAGCCAAGTCCCATCATATAAGTATCAAATTTTTGATACCACATTCTTGGTGATTGTTTTAAACCATACAAGGACTTTTTCATCTTGCATACCAGCTCCTTCTTTCCCTTCAC
>JZKD02S1620438.1:578818-599594 GCA_000966675.3 Picea glauca
TTTGGGTGCTGCAAAGAAAATCCTTGGTATGAGAATAACAAGAGACAGGAAAAATCGCAAACTAACATTGTCTCAGGGTGAGTACACAGAGAAGGTGTTGAAGAGGTTTAGAATGTAGAATGCAAAACTAGTTAGTACACCTTTGGCGAGCCATTTCAAATTAACTAAGGAAATGTGTCCCAAGACATAGGAGGAGATAGAATACATGTCCAGGGTCCCATATTCATCAGTAGTTGGCAGCTTGATGTATGCAATGGTTTTCACAAGACCAGATATTGCACATGCAGTGGGAGGTGTGAGCAGGTATATGAAAAATCCAGGTAAAGAACATTGGGAGGTAGTAAAGTGGATTCTCAGGTATTTGAGAGGTACTACTACACATGCATTATGTTTTGGAGGTTCAGACACTTTTCTTCAGCGATATGTTGATTCAAATATGGCAGGTGATAAAGACAGCAGGAAGAGCACCACATGGTATGTTTTTACTATAGGTGGAACAATAGTAAGTTGGATTTCAAAACTGCAAAAGGTTGTTTCACTTTCAACAACAGAGGTAGAGTATGTTGCTGCTACAAAGGCTATTAAAGAGATGATTTGGTTACAAAGGTTTATGGAGGAATTGGGAAAGAAGTAGGAGAATAGCAGGTTGTACTGTGACAGTCAGAGTTCCATTCACCTTGCAAAGAAATCAGCCTTCTATTTGAAGACTAATCATATATAGTTGAGGTACCACTTCATATGATCTGCCTTGGAAGATGGACAATTGAAGATGGAAAAGATACACACTAGCCAGAATCCTGCAGACATGTTAACAAAGGGAGTAACCAGGGAGAAACTAAGTTCTTGCTCAGTTTCGGTTGGTCTTCAATAATGAAGATGAAGATGAGAAATTTGCCAGGTCGAAGAAGGTTTAGAGTCCAACATATACAACAACGGTGGAGTTGTTGAGATCAGTCTCCAAGTGGGATATTGTTGGTTGTGGAGCCTGATTATCTTCTTGATTTAGAGGTCTTTTACTTTTAGTCGCGTTTATACCCCATGAAGTATTTACACTCTTCCACGCGGGGGAGTGAAGAGGGGGGGTACCCCCTCTACGAGGTGTGGGGGGGATATCCCCCTGGCTGGGGGGTCTGGGGGAAAGTGGGCCCCAGTGGAGGTTCGAGGGCGAAGCGATCGAAGAAAAAATTGCCTTGTAAAAGTATATTGTAATTTCATTGTAAATCTAGACCGTTCATTATAAGGTCACAGATCTAACGATAGAGATTATGTTAGGGTTTTTTTCCCTAGAAGGAAACCCTCTTTTATGAGGGAAATGTATTGCGGCTATGTATGTTGGCAAGTATTGTATTTTGAGAGAGGAGACTGTGAGAGAAAGAAGAGGAAGTTACAGTGGGTTTTGTTGTAGGTTCTATCCCTTCATTTTTCTAGATAATAATAAAGAAAGGACCTGGCAATTTCTCTAGTGGACATAGCACAAACTAGGTGAACCACGTAAATCTGTGTCTCTCTTGTATTGTGTATCTTCTGTGTTTTGTTTCTTCATTTGTTTTATTTTATTTCTACGCGGTCCTGTTTTTCTGACAGTCGGTGAAGGAGGGATATGATGAGAGGAGTCTTATGAGAAGGGGGGATCAAACTTTTGGGGAAAAATATAGTTATGTGGAGGATTTTTCTGGGAGACCTGGGGTGTGAAAAGTTTGTCTTTAGGGGTTTTTGGTGAATTAGAAGCAGGGGGAACCAGTTTGTTGGGGGTTCTAGGCATGGGGGGCAGGATATCCTTATGGTATTCTAGAGCTAGGGAGATGGATAGGTTGCTTCTAGCTGGCAGGGAGGAAAACATGGTTTTGGGCAGTGTTTGACACAGTTTCAACTTCAACATTGGACTAACGGAGCAGCAGGATTTAGCATCAGAAGTAGGTATTTTTAATTATGAGTTGTTGATTTATTTTATGTTGTAGATAGATTTTTATTCTTGTCGAATATTATATGCTCATAAGTTGGCGAATGAATTATTTTTGTATGAGAAAGAATTATATGATTAATTAATTGAATGTTGTATTTTACGAACTTTACACTTGGTATCAGAGCCCTGGTTCAAAATCTGGAACCAAGGGCCTACCTACCCACCCAGAAATTTAAACACTCCTATTCAGTTATAGTAAACCCCTAAATAAATATATAAGGGTCAATATAAATTTGGGACTGAGGGCCAAGCCACAAGCTCTAGCTCCACCTAACCTGCAAGTCAAACACAATTTTTTTTAAACAGAGATCTATTGCACATTAAAAATGTAAAAGGCATAATAATATATTATTTGAAGTGTTAAATAAATCTAAACACTTGTTTCGAATAAACAAACTTATGTAAAGGAATATATATTTATATATATATACATAGTCTCCCAGGAATTTCTAAATAGGTTTACAAATAAACATTTCAAGTATATATATAATATATATATAATAAAAATAAAAAATTAATTAAAGAAAAAAAAATTAGGCTCAAAGGCCAATCTACAATTATGCAAGGGTTGATCTCCAAGTATGAGCTCAACACTGAGAGATAATTCATACATCGGGCCAACAAGCACTACCTATGTGCATCACATGCCATTAATGAAACCACAAAGTGTTCCTTACATGCCATTACTACTTGAAACTCATAGGCACATACATGTCAAAGATGCGTCCATCTTAACTAAAGAGAGAAACCTGTACCAGATTGGAAGGCCACCACATATGTGCTGGTTGTACTAGATATTTGTGCAGCAAACCTACCCAGCCATAACCTAAAACCTACATGAATGCTCTACCATCACTTCCATTAATTGACACAAACTTTAAGGCTAAAAACACTTGAAAACAATATCAATGACAAAAAAAAAAGGGGAGAAATCACCTACTGGAAGCAATGCGTGCCCACCTACTAACATTTGGATTAGGAACAACAGCTAAGCCACTAAGACCTGGGAAAAAATGAGTAAGGCTGCATGTGCCTTTCCTATCAGATGCATGTAAACATAAATTTTTTAAAAAAAAAGAGAGAGAGAAAAAGAAGTTTGATTTTCAAAGAGCAAGACCCACACTGAAGAATTACAGACCTCCTTGCACTAGTCCGATACCTTTGTTCTTTGTTACAATGATACCTATAATCCTTTTTCGATATTGCAGCCTCTGGCTTTGTTCCTTCCACACAGATATCATTTATATACAAATTAGAAATATCTTTATTCCCTGCCCATTGACTAGGCATAAATCCCATCTCCACCAGCCCTCTCTCTGTAATAAAAAAATAATCCCCAAATAATCTCTCTAAATGCGCCTCTTCAATAATCTCTCTAAATGCACCTCATCCTGGTCCCCAGTTTCTTTGTTTGGCTGGAAATTTGCAGAATCTATATCTCCACATGATAAAACATCATAATTATTGAGACCCACTTCAATAAAACCAGAATTCTCCTCGTACGCTCCATCAAATAATCCCCAATAATATATGAATTAACCTGAATGAGAACGAGAGGAGAATTCGTAATAACTTGTGAGCCCTGCACGTCGTGGAACAGATCACCCCAGCCGGGAAAAGGGTGGGTGTAGGAATCTGAAATCCTTGAGAGAAATGTCTGCATCAGCTTCCATGAACAACACTCCTTCTCCTGTGCAGTCCACCGCGAGCTTACCATCAGGGGTCTCTCTCATTCTTCCGACAAAAGGATAATACAACATCAACACCTTTGCCAGTGCTTCTCTGATAACTCGGGCCGGATCATCACCTTTCTTCCATGTGTCAAACCGATAGAAGAAAATGATGGGAATATGAAGTCTGAGACCAACTTGATCATCGATATGGGAAAGGTAGGAGTAGGAAGAGAAGAAGCAACAAGGATGAATGACTTTCTAGTGACATTGAATTTTAGAGATACCATCAAAACAAAAGCATCTATAGATAGCCAAAGCCTGCAAAATGAAAATGCTAACAAAGTTCTGCCAAAAAATATATATCACTCCAGATCTTTTCCTGGAAGAAAGGAATTCTCAGGAAAGTCCCCTCGTCGTGAAGCTCTGAGGCTGTCATCCTCACCGATGCAAAAACGAACGTAGCCATTTGAAACTAATTTACAGGAGCAGAAGGCATATTTACAATCTCTGAAGAACAGAGTAGAGAGGTGGCAGAGGAGAGAGGTAGAAGTGAAGGAAACGTTTAGGGTTTGGAGAGCTAGGTGTAGGGTTTTGGAGGGATAAGAGGGCACGTGGGCCTCATGCAAGGCCCATGATTGTTTGGATTTAAAAAATAAAATTAATTGGTTTTAAATTTAAGTAGTTTTTTTTTTGTTTTAAATTTTATTTATTTATTATTTTTTTATATATATCATTTTTGTGTTAATTATTTTATTTTGTTTTAGTTATTTTTTTTAATTAATCCTTCAAAGTAATTAAAATATGATTTAATAATTTAAAGTAATTGAGCTTGTTTTAAATATTAAATTATAGAAGGATTAATTATAAATTATATATATTTTTTTATTTATTCATTGTAAAAACAAAAATTAATTAAATCAATTTCAAATTTTAACTTTATTTCACAGCATTAATAATATTGATTAATAAATGACTAGTGGTTAAATTTTGATTAATTAATTAAATGCCTAATTAATTAAAATCTATGATTAACATAGCATTAAAATTTGAATAAAACATATTTTGGATTAGAAATAAAATTTTAAAGGTCCATGGGTTTTGAACCCAAGACCCCCACCAAGCAAAGCGCCTTAAGAAGAGCACTAATGCCAATGCGCCCCCATGAGTCTTTACAAATAAATTCTTATACTTAAATAGATTAATGGTAAAAGAGTGTATTCAAATGTATAAAATTCGATTATCCAAGCGTCAGGCTCACAAGACCTTACACACAATTCATCGAGCCAATCGCTGAGCCATTTCATGTCATTCCACTAGTCAAAGTCAAGCGCTAAGCTCCAATACTTGAAAACCACTCTACAATTCTTAAAGACTCGCACCTGCGACCACGAAGACACACAATTCAACGCTTATGTACAATGCACCAAGGAAAGCTCATGAGTCAAGCATCGAAGGATATTTAGTTATAAGCGAAAAGTTTAAAGGAGTTAGACTAGGACAAGCAGAAAGGAGGCAACATGGACACTAGAAAAGTAAGCTAGAGGAATTGGTGAGTATGGCGCAAGGCTAGCATAGCTACTGGGAAAGGGAGATAATAGTTTTCTTGGAAGAAATCAAGCTTAGACCCTTTAACCCTAACCTAGCCAATCACCTAAAGAGAGTAATGTATGTTTACAGACAAGTAAAGAAAAACTTACGCCTAACCCTGTTTCTAGTTTGAGTAGCACCAATTTGAAATGTCCTTGAACTCACCCTGACAACTTTGGTTGATGCAAGTTAAAGCATATAGGATGGTTAGGACTCGAGGGAATCGAGGCAAGGGAGCATTGTCGCAGGCACCACCAACACCGCCAGTGCCACCACCACCATCGCTCGAACTAGCTCTCATACTACACTCGTTGGAGGCCATTAATGAGACTTTAAAGGGGAGACAACTAGCAGGGACCGAAGTAGAACCCCCACCGTCTGGAACGGGTAACCTAGAACCATCAAGGGATTCAGGGGGAGGACCTCTGCTCAAAGACATCACTCGAGAATTGCAGAAGATAAAACTTCTGGAGTTTGCTGGGGGTCGCGCCAGTGAATGCGCAGAAGCATGGTTGGAAGGCATGACAAGGTGTTTTGCCTTAAGGGACTATGTGTCCAAATCAAAGGCGAAGATCACAATTTTTCAGTTAAGAGACATCACCTTGAGCTGGTGGGGTAACTTAGAAAGACAATTGCATCTTACCCTGGACACAGTATCTTGGGAACTTTTCAAGGAGAGGTTTCGAAGAAAATATCTGCTAGCCTACTATGAGGAACAACAAGTAGGGGCGTTTCATGCCTTAGTATAGGGGAAAAGAACTGTAGAAGAATATGAGATCAAATTTATGAAATTCGTCAAATATGTTTCGTATATGGATAATGACCAACGACAGGAAGAGTGCTTCGTCTATGGATTGAACCCTAAGATAAGATGTATGGTGCGGATGTGCAAACCGTCTTCAATAGCGGAAGCTATGGAAAATGTGTGTTATGCGGAGGAACACATAAACTTAACTGGGGGTACAAGACCGACATTTCTGTATCGTCCTGGATTCATCGGGAAGGCCCCTAGGATATTTTC
This sequence comes from Picea glauca, assembly GCA_000966675.3. Classification (NCBI taxonomy): domain Eukaryota; kingdom Viridiplantae; phylum Streptophyta; class Pinopsida; order Pinales; family Pinaceae; genus Picea; species Picea glauca. The sequence continues at coordinate 585,063 of JZKD02S1620438.1, forward strand.
TAGGGGAGGGGGCTCAAGGCCACCTCCATATGGTAACAAAGTAGCACCAAGGACAGTAACTGCAGGGATTTCAATGGTAGTGAGTGCAACATCTCGTTCATCACCAATGACACAGGAAAATCCACAACCATCTCAGGGAACAACTAATAGAGGCAGGGGTTCTAGGGGAAGGAACTCATTTTAGAAACAGTCACATAACAATGCGTAGGTTCAATCTCATGTTACCTGTTGGGGATGTGGAGGACCCCATTACCAGCGTGACTACCCAGAGTTACAATCAGGGTTCGTGCATAGGGAAGGAAAGGCACCAATGGGGAGAGAAAGTAACAACCACCAGATTTACGTAGTGGTTAATAATCTCCAAGTCGAACATCAATCCATAGTGGTGGAGTCATCAGGTATGTTAAATCATATCAATGTTAAGATTTTATTTGATTCTGGTATGACAGATAGTTTCATTTCACCATCTGCATTAGAAAAGAGTGGGTTGGCAGCCTATGATCACGATGACTTTAAACAAGTCAAGATGGCTTCCGGGGAAAAACAAGTGGTAAGACCTAGCATTAATAATTGCATAGTAGACCTAGGAGTGTGTGCTACCAGGTTGAAGGTATACGTCACTGATCTTGGGGGGTTTGATCTAATCATTGGAATGGATTGGTTAGTAGCTCATCGAGCTTTGGTAGATTTTTTCCCAAAGAGGGTGTTTTGTGTCAACGATGAGGGAAGGCCAGTAGAGATCCAGGGTGTACGGAGAAAAGTTTAATTACGCTTTATATCAAATATGAAGGTTAAGCAATGCTTGAAACAAGGGTGTCGACTTTATGTAGTAGAAGTAGTGAATGAAAGGAAGGGACCCTCATTGGATCATTATATGGTATTGTCAGAATTTAAGGATGTTTTCCCGAACGAGTTACCAAGGTTACCTCCTGAGAGAGAGCTTGATTTTACTATTGAGATAAAACCTACTGCAGAACCAATTTCCAAAACTCAGTATTGGATGACAGTACCAGAACTTTGTGAGTTGCAAATGCCGTTGAAAGAGTTACTGGACTTAAGGCTAATAAGGCCCAGTGTCTCACCTTGGGGTGCACCAGTAATTTTTGTAAAGAAGAAGGATGGATCCTTACGACTATGTATAGACTACAGGGACTTGAATCGTGCTACAGTGAAAAATAGGTACCCAATGTCGCGAATAGATGACCTCTTCGATCAGATGAAAGGAGCGGTGGTATTCTCAAATATTGATTTGAAATCCGGGTAGCATCAGTTAAGTATTAAGGAAGGCGATATCCCAAAAAATGTCTTTCGAACTAGGTTTGGACATTACGAGTTTGTTTTAGTACCTTTCGGATTGACCAAAGTGCCAACAGTATTCATGAACCTCATGAACATCGTATTCTGGAAGTACTTAGATCGATTTGTAGAAGTCTTCCTAGATGACATTCTTATCTATTCCAAGAACGAAAGAGAACATGAGGAACACTTACGAGTAGTGTTGTCATGCCTTAAGGAGATCAAATTGTATGGGAAGTTGTTTAAGTGTTCCTTCTTTCAGAAAGAGATCCACTATTTAGGTCATATCATTTCTGGTGAAGGAATCTTTGTAGACCCAGAAAAGGTAAAGGCCATTATGGAGTGGCCAGTGCTAGAAAATTCCCATGAGGTGAGAAGCTTCATGGGGCTAGCAGGTTATTACGGGAGATTTGTGAAAGGATTCTCCAAAATAGAGAAAAATATCACTACCTTGCAGCGCAAGGGGGTCAGGTATGAATGGACAAAAGAATGTGATAGTGCATTCATTGAGATTAAGAGGTTACTAACTAGTGTGCCAATTCTACAAGTGTCGGATATGGAAAAGGACTTCACAGTCTGCATGGATGCCTTGAAGAAAGGGTTGGGGGCCGTGCTAATGCAGGATGGAGAAGTGATAGCTTATGCATCTAGGAAGCTGAAGAAACATGAAGAGCTATATGCGACTCAAGATTTAGATTTGACAGCTGTAATGCTAGCTCTGAAACTTTGGAGGCTCTATCTTGTGGGGCGAAACTTTGAGCTCAAAACAAACCATCAAAGTTTAAAACATCTCTTCACTCAAAAGGATCTTAATGCTAGGCAAAGGCGATGGAGTGAGTTTATGAGTGAGTACGATTTTGGTATTTCATACAACAAGGGAAGGGAAAATGTGGTCGCAGATGCCTTGAGTAGGAGACCACGTATCTTCTCCTTGGTACCCTTAAAGGTCAATCTGAGGGAACATGTTTTGACACAACTCCAAGGAGATAGTTGGTATTTAAAGGTTACTTCAGAGATCCAGAGTGAGAGGCAGTTAGATCCAAAGTATGAAGGATATAGTCTGGAAGCAGATGGACTGTTAAGATATCGAGGAAGGATGTACATCCTTGAGAATGGGGATATTCAAAGAATCATACTAAAGGAATCCCATAGAGCACTTTATTGTGTACATCCGGGTGTGAAGAAGATGTACAGAGATATGAGGAATCTCTTCTTCTGGGTAGGCATGAAGGGTGATGTAGTCCATTTCGTCGCCAAGTGCCTAGAATGTCAACAAGTGAAAGTTGACCACCATCACCCGGCAGGACTCCTACAACCACATGATGTTCCTATGTCCAAGTGGGAAGTCATCTCTATGGATTTTGTTGTGGGGTTGTCGCTCACATATCATAGACACAATTCCATTCTTGTGATAGTGGATAAGTTAACCAGAAGTGCTCATTTTATTCCAGTTAGAGACACTTACGATGTCATTGATGTAGAATGTGTGTTTGTAAGCGAGGTTATCCGTTTGCATAGGATACCTAAGAAGATCATTTCAGATAGGGACTCCAGGTTCACTTCTAGGTTTTGGGCAAGTTTGTAGTCAGCGTTGGGCACTCAGTTGAACTTAAGAACAACTTATCATCCTGAAACAGATGGGAAAACTGAGAGAGTAAATCAAGTCATGGAAGACATGCTTAGGATGTATGTCATGGATAATCAAGCCCAGTGGGAGAAGTATCTACCTTTGGTAGAGTTTTCCTACTATAACAGTTTTCATAGCTCCATCGGAATGCCACCCTATGAAGCTTTGTATGGAAGGCCATGCAAAATGCCATTGAGTTGGGATAGACTAGAATACCAAGTAACAATTGGGCTAGAATTGATTCAAGAGATGGAGGAACAGGTGATTCAGATTAGGTAGAGACTAAAGGAAGCACAGGATAGGAAAAAAAGCTATGCGGATGCACACAGGAACAACCGAAGTTATGAAGTGGGAGACCAGGTTTTCATTCGTATTAGGCCTAATAACAGTACCACACGGTTCGGGAAGGGGACAAAGTTGTCACCTTGGTTTATAGAATTGTTCAGAATCCAAGAGAAAATTGGACCCGTTGCCTATCGTCTCGTACTGCCACCCCACTTGCATAAAACTCATAATGTTTTTCATGTATCTGTTTTACATCATTATGTTGCCGATGAATCACATAAACTAAATTGGAAGGAATTGCATGTATCAGACATGGGAACCCTCATAGTAGAACCGTTACGCATATTGGACCGTAGAGTCCGACAGCTCAAGAACCATCTGGTAGACCAAGTTAAGGTCCAGTGGTACAAGTATAGTCTAGAATCTGCTACTTGGGAAGATGTCGAGACACTATGACGAGACTATCCCTCACTTTTTTGACCACCTCGAGAATATGTTTCTTGAAGGTTGGGTGTGTGTAACACCACCTTTTGACTTAGATAGCCAGGATTACTTGAGGCCTATATACTTTATTTTCTAGTCACAATGAAACTATTAAGTGATACACTTAAACTTTAAAATGTATGAACTTTTATGAATGTTTAAATGTTATTGATAATGATGTATGTAATGCGATCTATTATGTGAATGTAAATTTTACTAATGTTTAAATGTTATTGATGATGATGTATGTGATGCGACATATTGTGAGAATGTGAATTTAATGAATGTTTAAATGCGATTAGAATGATGTTGGATATGATGCAATCTATTTTGGTAAATGATAATCTTATGAATGGGTGTCGAAATTGAATTATGGGATATTATGAGATCTATTTCTAACTGGAAAACTTTGATGTTAAGTTGTTGGTACAAGGATACCAAATAGAAATGATGATTGTATGCAATTAAATGATGATAATGCATAGAAATGTATGAGTTTGTGTTACAGACTAATCTGTAGGTTATGGGCCATGAAATAGCCAATGTAATGATGATGAAAGTGGATATCTTGACCACTAGCTGAGAAAAATTATGGTATGAATATTGTATGTGAAATTATATTGGTTTGGATGCACTGCTATGATATGTGGACCAGTGCAAAATTTCAGGTGATGACACTGCCCAAAACTGAATAAACGATGACAAAGCCCCCAGCAACACGATGCCACTATATATTCCATTGTAGTGTGTGGACCCTAGTTATGATTAGGAGGGGTGGAGGCATTGCCCACCATGTATCCTACGAAACCCGAAGTCATGGGAGGATGGTGTTAGCTCATGCTCCCCAAGACGTGTGATGATGACTGTCAGTTTCCTGCTAGGGAAACTTGGTCGAGATAGTGACACTTCTAGTTATCGATTCTATTTGGAGTTAGGTCAATATAGTTGACACTCCAAGATAGTCTAACAGAGGAAGGATAGGAATGGAGATGGAAGTAAGTTAGGGAGGAAGGATGAGTAGAAATAGTTGAGAGAGTATGGAGATTTGTCTGATTGTAAAATTTAATGTTTTTCCTTCTAAAAAGAAAATGTGTATATATGAATATTCATAATTTCGTAACTAAACCACAGTTGTCTAAATAAAATTGTTGAACTGGATAATTGTAATTAAAGGGTTTCTCAAACATTTGTTTGGTTTATTGTCTTTTATAAAAGACTAGTCTTGTTGATTCGATTAGATGCATACCTAAACTACTAAAGGATGATAGTTTTTTATTATTAGTACATGCACGAGACTTCTATGTACAAACTACACATGTATTTCTTGTACATATACACCAGTATGTATGAGTTTTTTTGACCTACTTACTAATATTGTCGGTTAATTGCTATGAATGTGTGGACCATGTTTCTTTTCTTTTGTACCATGAGATACCTTAACTTTGGGACGAAGTTTTCAGAAGGGTGGGTGTATGTAACAACCCTACTTAAATAGATGTATAGGGATGATTAATAATAATTAATTTGATAATCCAACTGTCCTAATATGTTAGTTAATCAACAATTATTTCTTAAATAATATTAACTAATTAATTATTATTAATTATTTGTCCATGATTAATTAATTATTAATTGACTCATTAATTAATTGAGTAAAGAATTAAAGGGGGTTAATAATTTAATGTATTAAAGATTTATGTATACGGGGAAAGTATAAAACATTAAATAAGAGGATGAGACATTATATAAGGGGATAAGACATTAAGTAAGAGGATAAGACATTGAATAAAAGGATAAGGAAATTAATGAGGGGGAAGGGAGTTGGTGAAGGAGGGATATGATGGGAGGAGTCTTACAGGAAGGGGGGATCATTCTTTTGGGGAAAAATATAGTTTTGTGGAGGATTTTTCCAAGAGACCTGGGGTGTGAGGAGTTTGGCTTTGGGGGTTTTTGGTGAATCAGAAGCAGGGGGCACTGGTTTGCTGGGGGTTTTGGGCATGAGGGCTAGGATATCCTTACGGTATCCTGGAGCTAGGGAGCCGAACAGGCTACTCCTAGCTGGCAGAGAGGAAAACACGGTTTTGGGTAGTGTTTGACACAATTTCAACATCATCATTGGACTAACAAAGCAACGAGATTTAGCATCAGAAGCAGGTATTTTTAATTATGAGTTGCTGAGTTATTTCATGGTGTAGATAATTTTTTATTCTTGTCGAATATTATATGCTCATATGTTGGCAAATGAATTATTTTTGTATGAGAAAGAATTATATGATTAATTAATTAAATGTTGTATTTTACGGTCTTTACAGATCCACTGATCTCTGTCCACCAATAGATCTTCCATCTTGAGCTTCCACAGCTAAAAACTTTTCCCATTAAACTTCTCAATCTCCATATTTGAATTGCTTGCCATTTCTTTTCACTTGAAAAACAATACCACAGATCTCCCACTGTAACAAGGCTTATCACAGTCCCGAGCCAAACCCTTGACCACAAAGGCATCCCGTTGAAGCCAATAAAGCTCTAATACCAAATGAAATTCTAACCTTGTAGAATATCTACTGTAAATAGATATTCATAAAAGAACAGAAAAGAAACAATGACAAATACAAACATTACATAGATATTTTTCCCTTGGAAACCCAAACCTCAAAAACCAGCATATTCTATATTCATTCATTGTGTTACAATGTTTACAATACAAAATATATATAGGAGCCAACGACATCCAAAAACCTAACCCAATGACCTGAATTAGTCCAAAACCCTAATTCTTTAACCGGAAATAGAAAACCATTGGAAAAAGAAACCATGTGCCGAAAAACCACCTAAATATAATGTGGTCCCGATCCAGAAAATAAAATTTTGGGGCACTGCCCCCAAACCCCCGCGTGAGGGGCTCCTCCCCCCTACTCCCCCCTCTTATCCCCCTGAGTGCCCAACACATGCCCAAATATGGTAAAAATCAATATTTAAGTGCTCATTATACTTAGATTCTTCATATCTTAGAGATTTTGGGGGCTTTATAACCAACCCCAAAAAATATTGTAAAAGTTGAACCTTCTGTGGGAATAGCAAGGTTTGCAGGGTCGTCACCGTTACACATGTATTTGTCACCATAGGCCTCACATGGGACCTACTGATGTGAGTTTATCGAGATCACATGTTTCTACCACAAAAAACCTTCTTTTTTAGCCTGGTTGCTCTTTCCCTAGATAAAAGAGTGATTGATCACTTGTTGTCTTCATGCAAGGAGAGACAAATCAGTGGTTTCCTTAATGCAACATGTCATAGCCCCTAGAACCTTCTACATTTAAGGAATTTCAAGGAGATCAATGAAGAATGTGTTGGCCATGATGTATCCCGAGCCATGGAACTTGTGCATGCCTTGTTTCATTGATGCTTCTGCCTTCAAAGTTGATTATTGGTACATCCATATTTGAGAGAGAGGGATAAAGAATCTCGAGATATTGAAGCATGGGATTTCTATTTGTCATTGAAAAGTCATAGAAAAGAAAATGCTCTTCTCTCCCCTAAGAGAGAAAGAATTGCATCTTGTGCATTCTCTTATTTCGGTTCTCTTTGGGTTTGAAAAGGGTCATAACATCACCGAGTATATTCAGTACCTATTTGATGATGGGATAGGTCCAGTTAAACGGTTGTAGCCCAGGTCTAGTATAGTAAGCGAGCAGAGTCATCCCAATGACTCCGGATTCGTTCCCTTCAACATGTTTCTCTGCAATTGTAGTTGAGCCAGAGATGATATATTTCCTATAGAATATGGTATTGATCCGTACAAACGATTGTTTCGAATCTGGAAAACGGCCAGGCTCTTCCATTGGCCCTGAAAAATACGAGAAACGTTGGCAGATATTTTGTTATTTCCCAAATAAATAATTTTCAAATAAGGAAGCCGAGAGATGCGTTCATGTGGAAGAGATCCATTGAGATTTGCAATGCTCATCTACAGATATTTTGTTATTTCTCAAATAATTTTTTTTCAAAATATTAAATGGTTTAGTAAATGAGATATTTAATTGAAAGTTGTTCTATAAACAGTAAAGAAAAAAAAGTTTTTGTTATTGATAGGTTTCACAAGTGAATTTGAAATAAAGGGATAGGGAGAGAGAAAGAGTATTATATTGAAGAGTTTAACTCCACTTACAATCATCATCAAAAAAACATACATAGGGGCCAATATATCTTGGAGACCCAAAATACTTATTTCCCAATTAAGAACCAAGGTTGTGAAACCTAGCATTGGAAAAAACCAAAAGAAACTTGGAAAAAAAGAGCATGTATATTCTGCACCTCTGGAAAAGTGGAAACAGAAAAAAATTTCATTTTAGAGTGTGAATCATTCAAAGACAACAAAAACAGTTATGTAAGTATCTTGACAGGTAAATCTTGGAATAATTTATTCGGGAACAGAACAATGAAAAATTGAAAGAGCTCATCATAAAACTGAACAGCCTCATGGACTTTAAAATAATTATTTATTCTTCTTCTGCAGGGAGACCAAACTAATCATATTCAGGGAGACCAAACTAATCATATTCTCTATCCAATTAGGGAATTCAGTGTGAAATGTGTTGCCATCAAGATGGAATATTTGTAGGGAGGAAAGGTTATTCGGGGAAGGGGGAATGGAACCCGTGAATCCGCAGTTTGACATTGAAAGATTTTTGAGCTGAGAAAGACGACTCACTGATTGTCCCCACAAGGACGACTGCCAACAGATCGAATCTGTCGAGAGAAAGATTTTTCAAGGCCGTTAGATTTGCAAGCCATGAGAGGTTATGACTTGTCAACATAGAAGCTGAGGAAGAGAGATCAAGTCCGGTCAAGTTAGACGGATTTCCGAGCTTCCATGGAATGGTACCTGCAAATCCTGTTGTTGACAGGCTGAGGTATTTCAAGTTTTTCAAAAAATCCTTCTCTGCAGGAATAGGTTGTCCGGTAAAATTATTGAAGCTAACATCCAAATGCTCCAAATCCGTCAAGTGAAACAGTGCAGCAGGACGAAAGGCACCAGTCAAACTACAATCACGCAAATCCACTGCAACGATATGGCCGGTCTGTCTATCCAAAGAGACACCTTTCCACTGGTAACAACTGAATGAAACATCCCAACAAGCCAAACATCTGACAAGATCATGCAAATCACTTTGAAAGGCTAAGAGAGATTCCATTTCTTTATCTAAACAACCCATCTCAGTAGACCAAAAGAAACATATGCAACATATGAATATACGTATTGCCCGAAAAAACTATGCAACATATGGATATGCATATAGAAAAACTCAATAAGCTGTTTCGCATCATATTACCTGTCCGCAACCCTTCCTGTTTCAAGGATTGCATTCCACATGTTTTGGTCATCAGATTCTTATGCATATTATCGGGTTGGACGGTAGAGAGAGAAAGAACATTAGAGGTCTTGGAATTGGAATTGCATATCCACTTTGGACATTCATAAAACATTGGTCCCGACTCCAATTCTAACTCGAACCTCAGTTACTAACATAATCCAAACAAATTTGCTAGGAAAGTTAGTCAATTTGTCCTGCATACCACGTCAAATCGTTCTGTGATATTGAAAACATGTGGAGGGAAGTTCCATGCGTCACTTCATACGAAAAGTGGACATTAATGTAATCTTCCACTTGCGTCATTGCTTACCGAGTATGTCGGTTGTTGTGAATTCCATCCATAGATGGAGATCTCTTACGTAGGTTTTAGTGGTATTAAGGACATCCTATCCCAAAGGGCGAGCGATATTTATCCTACTACGCAACCTTCAATTCTGTCACAGGTGGATTATAGTATGTTGGATCCAAAAGAAAATCAGATCTGACGGCCTATAATCCACTTGTCACTGTTGCGTAGCAACTTGGATATTGGTCTCCTCTCCAAAGGGGTGAATCTTGTTGTATAGTTTACTTATTCTATGTTTTTGACTTATTTGCAATCACACATATTTCATCTTTGATGCTCAAAACCTTTTCCACATCTTCTCATCTGCTTTCTTTCGTATGTTTACTTATCATTTCATCCTCTGTGTCCAACATCATCAAAGATATCTCCATGTTAATTTAATGCAGGGTGGCTAGTGTAGTACCTCTACCTCACATTTCAAACTAGGCATTCAAACTATCCCACCGCATTCCCACACCTTCCCCTGTTTCCTCCCCTATCGAGCACAGATTGCTCCATAAACACTTGTGAACCCCCTTTTTTGCATCCATACTAATGTGGAATCAAGTGTGACCATGTGACAAATAGAGTACATCGTTTTATGTTCATTTTCTATTTGTTTTCTATAATTGCAAAACATCAAACTTGATCATTCTTGAGTGCTCCTTTCGTCAGCTCAATCACTCTTGAACTTAAAGAGAAATGAGAAATCAACCTCTCACTGGTTTGCATACCTTATATCATCTTTACAACCTTCTTGTGAAATTCTCTAATATATGCAGAAAGACACTGTAGAGTACAGGAGCCTAGATAGCGAAAACATTGTATTGTGTATTCAAGAATGTTGAGCAGTCGACCTCTCACTTAGGAAAACTTCCATTTTAGCAAGCAATATAGTTGAAAACCACAAAAAGTAATGACAACACATAATGGAAACTAAAACATTTACAACTCATGAACCATGGGCCACCATCGAATATCCTCTCTCTATCCACGATGGATGCAAACACTTCCAGAACATACTACAATCTATTAGGGATATTTAAACACCTCTTATTGATTTCAAGTTAGATTTCACCTAGGCGTTTAGGGTATTTTTCAAAATAAAAGAGCTCATGAATTTCCAAATTAAACCTTTTGAATAAAGCCTTTGGTATTTACTGGATCTAGAATAATCTCTCGATTAGCTAAGAAATTTTCCAAACATTCATGCATGGCCTTTCCCTTAGCAACTTCTTCCTGTAGCAATGAAATCAAATAAGTTTTCCTCTATCACTTACCTCTAACTTTTATGGATCAATAAATATTTCAATTCAGAATGAAATATTTCAATTCACTTCACCTCAAACTCTCTAGTATACTCAGAATGAAGAAACTGTAGAGGGCACAAGATGCCAATTAGCAACAACACCCTCCATTATCTTTAAGAACATTGTTCATTCAACCTTTCATCGATTTGTAAACATGAGATCATATTTGGTCTAGTTTTTGTCAATGTTTCCAGGAAACATACGGTCATTCTCCTCAAGTGGCACTACTCTACACTTCTTCCCTTGAATATGAAACAAAGTTAAAGTTCATATAAAAACAAAAAATAGTTTTAATCATTGATCACTAATCCCCTTCAGATACAAAATTCTCTACATTTCTCTACACACAGTATTCTCTACATATGCAAAGCCTAAAGTGTCATTATCTCCAAGTGGTTCTAGTCTACACTTCTTTCGTTGACTCTAACACAAAGCAAAAGTTCATATCAATTGTTATTTCTCAATATGTTCCAAGTTGTAAATGGAACTATGCCGAGGCACCCCAGGGGATAAGACCCAAATTGAGTCTTAAAACCATACTGATTAACAACATAAATTATGAAAAATTTTGGGTAAGTTTTTCTCTCCCTATTATAAAATTCTCAACTCTCAAACAGTACCAAAACCAATACCAAGACAGTCAACATGAAGAGGCATGTGTCCACGAGTCTTTTAGATAGTTAGATGTAATTTCGAGAAGGGGTGTATTCAAAATAAATACAAAATAGACATGCGAGGCAACTTTAAGTTGAATCTCACAGCCTATATCATCTTTACAACCTTCTCGTGAAACTCTCTAATATATGTAGAAAGACAATGTAGACTACAGAAGCCTAGATAGTGAAAACATTCTATTGTGTATTCAAGAATGTTGAGCAGTCGACCTCTCACTTAGGAAAACTTCCACTTTAGCAAGCAATATAGTTGAAAACCACAAAAAGTAATGACAACACATAATGGAAATTAAAACATTTACAACTCATTAACCATGGGCCACCATCGAATATCCTCTCTCGATCCACGATGGATGCAAACACTTCCAGAACATACTATGGCCTATTAGGGATATTTAAACACCTCTTATTGATTTCAAGTTAGATTTCACCTAGGCATTTAGGGTATTTTTCGAAATCAAAAAGCTCATGAATTTCCAAATTAAACCTTTTGAATAATTCCTTTGCTATTTATTTGATCTAGAATAATCTCTCGATTAGCTAAGAAATTTTCCAAACATTCATGCATGGCCTTTCCCTTAGCAACTTCTTCCTGTAGCAATGAAATCGAATAAGTTTTCATCTATCACTTTGATCAAAATTTGGACCAGGGGTCAAATTTTAGCTCAAAAATCAATGTTCTCGGAATTGCCTCAAAACGAACGTGAGCGTAGGCCTTGTCATCACGAACCTAATGCAACTCGTTTCGTCTCAAACGGACTTCGGGAGTGAGAGATATCACGATCTGTCTGAATCGTCAAACAGGTAAAAGAATGGACGCTGACTATGCAGTCCGTACAGTCCGTACAGCTGTTGACATGGCATGACCGTACGCTGACATGGCAGAGGTGACGTGGCTTGACCATACATGATGATGTGGAATTCACTTATTGGCTGACAGTTGGGCGAATGTTGTTGTGACACGTGGCAGTTATTGGGCAAATGGTAAGATGCCACGTGGCCCAGTCATGGGCTGCCACGTGGCACCCCTTTATTGGCAATTGGTTTATTGTTTTATTGTTCAAAATTTTGTATAGTCCACCGGATTCGAATCGTGGACCTCTCCATCGACCAAGTTTTAAACCAAGTCCGCCCGACCAATACACCATACATTGTTGCTTGTAAATTATATGCAATGTAGATTATTTGAATTCAATTTATGTGGTAGTCGGCGCGGGGGTCCGGGCTGGGGCTTAGCCCCAGCCCCCGGTCACATTCACATTGCATTCGACCATAACCTCCATTGGTACGTGCCCGGGGTAATACAAGTGTTAAAGCCCGTGGTTCTATTATGTTACACCATGTGACCACAACCAGGAGCGCGGGGGTTTACAAACGGTTGAGTTCCTTTGCACTAGCTCGAGGTCTTATCGACCTTCTTGTGATCGTGGTCTCGACGGTTAGGGGTTGGAGGCGCCCTAACTGTCCTATGGTTTGCATAGTTATTTGGTTGTGCGCGTGTGCTTGTTTTTTACGCTATTTATTGCGTGTGTTCTAGGTTCAAGCACACAGAGGTGCATTTTGGCGAACCAGAGCCAACAAGCTTGAAGGAAGAGGATGGCAGGAAGCCTATCTTTCTCATTTTTTGGCCAATTGAGGTGTCGTAAAAGCCCAGTTTGGGGTTTTTGGATGCCCTGAATCCATTGGCACTGTTATCAAGACCATTTGAAGACTTCTTTTATATATTTTTAGCCATTGAATTTTCAGGAAGCTTCAGGGAGCTTGAAGCCCTCATTGATTGAGGACATGTTTTGGTGAGCCTATGTTTGTTTTCTATGATTGAATAATCGTGTTTGGCTAATTGTTATGCTTTGAACACATTGGGATAGGTTTCAGAGGATTTTGAGGACTTTTATAGGTGTTTTTTCCACATATAAGGTAAGGGAAGCTTAAGGCCACATGTAGAAGAGGTCATGCCCGGATGAGCCATGATCCGTTTTCAGAGTTTTATTAGTCATTTTTGGGGTTTTTATGTGTTCTGATCTCAATGGTACAACTGTTTTTCCATTGGAGTTGAGCAGCAACTTGTAAAATAACTTTTGACAAATTAATCCCAGAGAGCCAAGTCCATTGATGGAGGCTCAAGGAGATGTAACCCGGAGGGGGGTGAAATCCTTTATCATGTTGTGATTGTTGTGAGTTTGATGGTTTATTTGCTGCAAGTTATGTTGCTGTGTATTTATTTAAAGTACATATTTAACCATCTAAAAGAACAATTCCTCACACATAAGCATTTACAAGAAGATACATAAATTTGGCACATAAACTATCTTACATATTTTAACACATGAAGCAAGGTCCTATAAAGTTTATTTTTAATGAAGTAGAGGGTGCTTGCATAGCATAACAAGTTAGCCTTCTATTTTCAGATCAGGTGGTATCAGAGCATAGTTTATTTTTCTCATGTGTTTTCCATTGATAGCTTGAGATTTAGCTATTGGTTTTTGTGCAAGTTTTGTGTTGAAGTTTGATATCTTGCAAGGATGGAGGAAGCTTCAAACATTGGTAGTTCTCATACATCTTCAAAATCAAAGTTCTTTGAGAAAGATTTGTTGAAGGAAATTCTAACCATGAGAGATTTGATGAAAGATATGTGTGAAGATAAGGAGAGCATTTCGCTTGAAGAGCAGTTGATGGCCATGAAGAAGGAGAAAGACCATCTTCTTGAAAAGTTGCATGAGATGGAGACTCAACTCCATGAGGAAAAAGAAACCCTTACCAAGTACATGCATGAACATAAGGTATGTAATGTTAGTTTATCTTCTAATTCCTCACAGGATGAATGTTTTGGTGGTTTTGAAAATCACACAAGAGGAATAGGGTCCAAGTTATTATTAAAAATGGGCTATGAAGGTAAAGGTTTGGGCAAACATGCACAAGGCATTGTTGAGCCTATTGTTGTTGAAGAAAGACCCAAGTATTGTGGTCTTGGATATGAACGAAGAGATGGAGAAAATTCCAAAGTCGAGGAGACAAAGGAAAAAGTTCCAAGCACAAACTTTTTTTCAAGTTCACCTCCTCAAGAAGGCTTTAAAGGTGAAAGTTCAAGAACTTTTGTTGAAAGTTCAATCCCTCTAGCATGCAAGGCTTGTGTTCAAGATGAATGCAAATGTGTGAA
>JZKD02S1620438.1:647032-659684 GCA_000966675.3 Picea glauca
TGGCCGCGTTGGCTGGGGCCATGGATGTTTCCCCGTAGGGGTTTTACCACGTGAAAACATCGGTGTGTTTATCTTTGATCTGGTTATGTGAGTGGTTACTGAAGGTGTTCGTCCTTTGTTGGAATACCCGTGTTGTCGAAAAAATTAAACCTTTTGAATAATTCCTTTACTATTTATTGGATCTACAATAATCTCTCGATTAGCTAAGAAATTTTCCAAACATTCATGCATGGCATTTCCCTTAGAAACTTCTTCCTATAGCAATGAAATCAAATAAGTTTTCCTCTATCACTTACCTCTAACTTTTATGGATCAATAAATATTTCAATTCAAAATGAAATATTTCAATTCACTTCACCTCAGACTCTCTAGTATACTCGGAATGAAGAAACTATAGAGGGCACAAGATGCCAATTAGCAACAACACCCTCCATTATCTTTAATAACATTGTTCATTCAACCTTTCATTGATTTGTAAACATGAGATGATATTTGTTCTAGTTTCTGTCAATGTTTCCAGGAAACATAGGGTCATTCTCCTCAAGTGGCACTAATCTACACTTCTTCCCTTGAATATGACACAAAGTTAAAGTTCATATAAAAATAGAAAATAGTTGTAATCATTGATCACTAATCCCCTTCAGATATAAAATTCTCTACATTTCTCTACACACAGTATTCTCTACATGTGCAAAGCCTAAAGTGTCATTATCCTCAACTGGTTCTACTATACACTTCTTTTGTTGACTCTGACACAAAGCTAAAGTTCATATCAATATTTATTCCTCAATATGTTCCAAGTTGTAAATGGAACTATGCCGAGGCACCCTAGGCTATAAGACCCAGATTGAGTCTTAAAACCATACCGATTAACAACATAAATTATGATAAATTTGGGTAACTTTTCCTGTCTCTATTATAAAATTCCTGACCCTCAAACAGTACCAAAACCAATACCAAGACAATGAACATGAAGAGGCATGTGTCCATGAGTTTTTTAGATAGTTAGATTTAATTTTGAGAAGGGGTGTATTCAAAATAAATAAAAAATCGACATGCGATGCAACTTTAAGTTGAATCTCATAGCCTATATCATCTTTACAACCTTCTCGTGAAACTCTCTGATATATGTAGGAAGACACTGTAGACTACATGAGCCTAGATAGTGAAAACATTGTATTGTCTATTCAAGAATGTTGAGCAGTCGACCTCTCACTTAGGAAAACTTCCACTTTAGCAAGCAATATAGTTGAAAACCACAAAAAGTAATGACAACACATAATGGAAAATAAAACATTTACAAATCATGTGCCATGGTCCACCATTGAATATCCTCTCTCTATCCACGATGGATGCAAACACTTCCATAACATACTACAAACTGTTAGATATATTTAAACACCTCTGATTGATTTCAAGTTAGATTTCACCTAGGCGTTTAGGGTATTTTTGGAAATAAAAAAGCTCATGAATTTCCAAATTAAACCTTTCTAATAAAGCCTTTTCTATTTTTTGGATCTACAATAATCTCTCGATTAGCTAAGAAATTTTCCAACCATTCATGCATGGCCTTTCCCTTAGCAACTTCTTCCTGTAGCAATGAAATCAAATAAGTTTTCCTCTATCACTTAACTCTAACTTTTATGGATCAATAAATATTTCAATTCAGAATGAAATATTTCAATTCACTTCACCTCAAACTCTCTAGTGTACTAAGAATGAAGAAACTGTAGAGGGCACATGATGCCAATTAGCAACAACACCCTGCATTATCTTTAAGAACATTGTTCATTCAACATTTCATTGATTTGAAAACATGATATCATGTTTGGTCTAGTTTTTGTCAATGTTTCCAGGAAACATATGGTCATTCTCCTCAAGTGGCACTACTCTACACTTCTTCCCTTGAATATGACACAAAGTTAAAGTTCATATAAAAACAAAAAATAGTTGTAATCATTGATCACTAATCCCCTTCATATATAAAATTCTCTAAATTTCTCTACACATGGTATTCTTTACATATGCAAAGCCTAAAGTGTCATTATCCTCAAGTGGTTCTACTCTACACTTCTTTCGTTGACTCTAACACAAAGCTAAGGTTCATATCAATTTTTATTCCTCAATATGTTCCAAGTTGTAAATGGAACAATGTTGAGGCACCCTAGGGGATAAGACCCAGATTGAGTCTTAAAACCATATGGATTAACAACATAAATTATGAAAACAATTGGGTAAGTTTTCCTCTCTCTATTATAAAATTCTCGACCCACAAACAGTACCAAAACCAATACCAAGACAGTCAACATGAAGAGGCATGTGTCGACGAGTTTTTTAGATAGTTAGATTTAATTTTGAGAAGGGGTGTATTCAAAATAAATACAAAATAGACATGCGAGGCAACTTTAAGTTGAATCTCACAGCCTATATCATCTTTACAACCTTCTCTTGAAACTCTCTAATATATGCAGAAAGACACTGTAGACTACATGAGCCTAGATAGCAAAAACATTGTATTGTGTATTCAAGAATGTTGAGCAGTCGACCTCTCAATTAGGAAAACTTCCACTTTAGCAAGTAATATAGTTGAAAACCACAAAAACTAATGACAACACATAATGGAAACTAAAACATTTACAACTTATGAATCATGGGCCACCATCGAATATCTTCTCTCTATCCATGATGGATGCAAACACTTCCAGAACATACTACAACCTATTAGGGATATTTAAACACCTCTTATTGATTTCAAGTTAGATTTCACCTAGGCGTTTAGGGTATTTTTCTAAATCAAAAAGCTTATGAATTTCCAAATTAAACCTTTTGAATAAAGCCTTTGCTATTTATTGGATCTAGAATAATATCTCGATTAGCTAAGAAATTTTTCAAACATTCATGCATGGCCTTTCCCTTAGCAACTTCTTCCTCTAGCAATGAAATCAAATAATTTTTCCTCTATCACTTAGCTCTAACTTTTATGGATCAATAAATATTTCAACTCAGAATGAAATATTTCAATTCACTTCACCTCGAACTCTCTAGTATACTCAAAATGAAGAAACTGTAGAGGGCACAAGATGCCAATTAGCAACAACACCCTCCATTATCTTTAAGAACATTGTTCATTCAACCTTTCATTGATTTGTAAACATGAGATCATATTTGGTCTAGTTTTTGTCAATGTTTCCAGGAAACATAGGGTCATTCTCCTCAAGCGGGACTACTCTACACTTCTTCCCTTGAATATGACACAAAGTTAAAGTTCATATAAAAACAAAAAATAGTTGTAATCATTGATCACTAATCCCCTTTAGATATAAAATTCTCTACATTTCTCTACACACAGTATTCTCTACATATGCAAATCCTAAAGTGTCATTATCCTCAAGTGGTTCTACTCTACACTTCTTTCATTGACTCTAACACAAAGCTAAAGTTCATATGAATTTTTATTCTTGAATATGTTCCAAGTTGTAAATGGAACTATGCCGAGGCACCCGAGGGGATAAGACCTAGATTGAGTCTTAAAACCATACTGATTAACAACATAAATTATGAAAAATTTTGGGTAAGTTTTTCTCTCTCTATTATAAAATTCTTGACCCTCAAATAGTACCAAAACCAATACCAAGATAGTCAACATGAAGAGGCATGTGTCCACGAGTTTTTTACATAGTTAGATTTGATTTTGAGAAGGGGTGTATTCAAAATAAATACAAAATAGACATGCGAGGCAACTTTAAGTTGAGTCTCACAGCCTATATCATCTTTAGAACCTTCTTGTGAAACTCTCTAATATATGCAGAAAGACATTGTAGACTACATGAGTCTAGATAGCGAAAAAATTGTATTGTGTATCCAAGAATGTTGAGCAGTGGACCTCTCAATTAGGAAAACTTCCACTTTATCAAGAAATATAGTTGAAAACCACAAAAAGTAATGACAACACATAATGGAAACTAAAACATTTACAACTCATGAACCATGGGCCACCATCGAATACCCTCTCTCTATCCACGATGAATACAAACACTTCCAGAACATACTACAACCTATTAGGGATATTTAAACACCTCGTATTGATTTCAAGTTAGATTTCACCTAGGCGTTTAGGGTACTTTTCGAAATCAAAAAGCTCATGAATTTCCAAATTAAACCTTTTGAATAATGCCTTTGCTATTTATTGGATCTAGAATAATCTCTCGATTAGGTAGGAAATTGTCCAAACATTCATGCATGGCCTTTCCCTTAGCAACTTATTCCTATAGTAATGAAATAAAATAAGTTTTCTTCTATCACTTACCTCTAACTTTTATGAATCAATAAATATTTCAATTCACTTCACCTCAAACTCTCTACTATACTCAGAATGAAGAAACTATAGAGGGCACAAGATGCCAATTAGCAACAACACCCTCCATTATCTTTAGGAACATTGTTCATTCAACCTTTCATTGATTTGTAAACATGAGATCATATTTGGTCTAGTTTTTGTCAATTTTTCCAGGAAACATAGGGTCATTCTGATCAAGTGGCACTACTCTACAGTTATTCCCTTGAATATGACAAAATTTAATGTTCATATAAAAACAAAAAATAGTTGTAATCATTGATCACTAATCCCCTTCAGATATAAAATTCTCTACATTTCTCTACACACGGTATTCTCTACATATGCAAAGCCTAAAGTGTCATTATCCTCAAGTGTTTCTACTCTACTCTTATTTTGTTGACTCTGACACAAAGCTAAAGTTCATATCAATTTTTATTCCTCAATATGTTCCATGTTGTAAATGGAACTATGCCGAGGCACCCCAGGGGATAAGACCCATATTGAGTCTTAAAACCATACTAATTAACAACATAAATTATGAAAAATTTTGGGTATGTTTTTCTCTCTATATTATAAAATTCTCGACACTCAAACAGTACCAAAACCAATACCAAGACAATCAACATGAAGAGGCATGTGTCCACGAGTCTTTTAGATAGTTAGATTTATTTTTGAGAAGGGGTGTATTCAAAATAAATACAAAATAGACATGTGAGGCAACTTTAAGTTGAATCTCACAACCTATGGACACAATAATGTGTTAAGAAATTAATAATTCAACAGTTCTAACAGATATACCAGATCATTAAACCACGCATCCAACAATAAACATTTTCATATACTCAAATTCATCGAGGTACCTTATGCACATCATTAAATACATGAACAAAATGACATGAATTGGTCATACATTCAGAGGAAATCACATCAGTATCATTAGATAAACAACACACAATAACACTGCACATGTCATAAAACTTGTTGCTCAAGATTTTATTAATGGGGATCTGATACAAGAAGCCATGAAATGAGAGGGATGGATTTTACAAGAGAACATACACAAAAATAAGCATTGACTAAAGCATAACATAGGGGATGAATCTCTTTCATCCTACAGCCTTGAAAATTGGTATGTGTCTGAGGGGATCTTTGATTAAACAACTCAAGTATAAGATACTCTTAAATTCCCCAAAGTGTTGACCCTAAAAATGAGATCCTTCTATCGATTTATAACCATTCTTACTTAAGGGAAAACCACTTTCTCGGACCAATACATCTTCTTGAAAATTGATTTCATCTTGTCAGGATCTTGATACCACCTCTGACATTCTAATTACTTTCATATTCTCAAATAATTTTTGTCTGTTTTAATGAGGTAAAAATAGATTTTTACCCCCAAAGATAACGTGATGGTGTTTCGTGGGGTGTGTTCTTTTCGTATTATTGAGACTTAATATGGGTATTCTCAGTTATCTCCATGAGGTCTTCATATACAATGGTGGGCCTGTTCAACCATGGAAATATTTGGGTTGTTGGTTGGTTGAAAGGCCTTCCTGCACCTTCAGATTAGACCTCATTGTTTGTTGGTCAAGGGTATCTGATCTAGGAGGATCTAGAAGAGTCAAAGAGGTTGAGGAGGATCCAAAACGTTTACATAGGTCTAGGAGGATTAACAAATGCTCAAAACATTGTCCTCTCAAATGCTCTCAGAAAGGGATTAAATGTGTATAGATCAATGATATCTTTTCAACGGCTCAAAAATTGTCTCAAACATATTTCATATGTAAAAGTTATAGGCAGTCAAAGTTTTGGTCAAATATGAAAAATTCAAATCAAAGGTGACATGTGTCACCCCTACAAGGGTCACACATGTTCTGTCCATATAGATCAAGATGATGTCATGCTGACTTCAATAGTGTGATGTGGCAGCATGACAACATTCCATGTGTCACCCAGAATTGGAAGAATCTACATCCAGTTAGACCTATCTGGAAGTGATGCATGTCATGAGTATAGATGACATGGCATTGTACGATGACATGGTAGGCAACAGGTGGACAAATTTTAAACCAACACATGGTAGTATGTATGCATGTATGGAAGGTACAATTGGTGACATATGGACCAATGGTAGGCCACCATGTGGACCAATCATATGGTGCCACATGGCACCTTCGAGAAGGCCAAGTTGGCCTTAGAATCAAAATTGTTAGATTCGGAAGGAATTGAATCTCCGACCTCCTAGCACCGGCCCAACGACTTAAACAACATGCCATAACCAATTAATCCATTAGTTTCATGAAATATTTGAATGAGAAACAATATATTTATTGTTATATAAATGTTATATGCCAAAGAAATGGAGTTTGTGAGGCTTGAACCACAAACCTCCCAACACATAGCCAACGACTTAACTACAATGCACCAACCATTACACCATATGGTTTTTTTGTTACAATAACATAACTACCAATATTTAAAGGGGCATGTAAGATTCAAATGGAGGTCTGGGGCTCGTTCCCTATTTAATGGGCATGAAACCCAATGCACATCACGTCATATGACAACAAAGTACAAAATTGGGTCTCAAAGTTCATGCCAAGGGTATCAAGAGTTTGGGATTGCACCGTAATGCGTTTCAAAGGGTTCCTTAACATAAATATATGAAGTTTATACTCATTTTTCTCATTATTTCAGAAGGAATTCGATGGTGCACTCTATTTCTGAGTTTGAGCAACGTGTAAAAGGATCATTGTAAAAACACAAGAATTTGAGCATTAATTAAGAGGTATCAATTGGAAGTGGACCTGGAGACGTAGCCCAAATTTGGTGAACTCTGTTAACAAACTTGTGTATGTGATTTTGGTATTGTTGTTCTATTTCACTCAATTATGTTGCAAGTTATTTTTCATTGAAGTGGATTTGGATAGATAAGTAAATTCACATATATTATGCAATCAGTGAAAAAATCATTATTATTTTGAAATCAAGTTAGATATTTATGTGAATTAAATAATAATTAGCATCTAAGAATTTTTCCGATCAAGTTGGTATCAGAGCTAGTTTTGAAAAGTGTTTGTGAGTGGATTCTTACAAGGTACAAATTCAAGCAAGGAGAAGGCACACTTGCAAGTTACAATCCTGAGATTGGTTCAAGAATATTTACTCCAAAAAGAGAGATGAATTCACCAAGAAAATTGGTTCCTTATGACTCTGAAGATGATTTCTTCAAGGATTTTAACTTAATTTAAGCCATGGTGGAAGAAATGTATGAGGGTCAAAAGAAGGCCAAGGACGAATATACATTGGATAAAGTTGAACCAGTTAAAGATGAAGGAGGAGGTGAAGCTGGAGGGCCTTCAAAACCATCCTCACCATCTTCATTATCTATAAGTGAACATTCTTCACATAAGAAGAAGCCCACTAAGTAATCCCATGATCAAAATTTTCCTTTATTAAAATTAAATGTCAAGTTCGAATTGTGGATGTATGATGGATAATTGGATTCATAAAAGTTGGACAAATGGATCAAACAAATAGAGGTATACTGCAAGGGATAAAATATTGTAGACGAAACTGTATCAAACTACAATTATAGACGAAACAATTTTATCCAATGGCTTATGTGAAAACTACAATTATGGAATGGCAACATCTTAGACAAGGCAAGGGGAAAAATTTCCAAGTATATACATAGGAATTTAAGAGGAAATATTTATCTTTGGGAAACTCTTCTAAAGTATATTGGTGGCATGCACTCATATCTTTGACACACTATATTAATGTTTAACCCTACTATCACTGATGAAATGTCAATTCAAGCTACTCATCTCGAGGTTAGTAAGGATAAGCATGTTATTGAAGATAAAAGCCACACAAGTTCGAGAAGGAATTGAAAGGAAAATGGAAGAGTAAAAAGTCATCTATAATAAAAAAAAAATTGTAGAAAAACCTACATGCTGTAACTGTAAGAGAAGGGGGCATGGGGAAGCATATTGTTGTAAGTTGCATCTAGAATTATGACCAAAGAAGTTCTAGGATAAAGGGAAAAAAATTATTGTTGTATCAACTCGACGTTATTTGGAATCAAATTTAGGAGATGAATCTAAGATAATGGAAATAGGAAGCAAATGTATACCTAATATCAAATATAATTCTTTAGTTCAATCTGCTAAATTGGAAAGTCTTTTTGAGCAAAAGAAAAGAAGCAATATTTTTCATGTTAGGGTTATATTAAAGCATACAAAGATAGATAATTTGTTTGACAGTGGATCTTAAGTTAACTTAATATATGCAATAATTGTTAAGAAGTTATGTTTAAATATGAAACCTCATAGAAAACCCTATCCATTAGGTTGGGTGTGTGACGATACTAAGTTGCAGGTGAGGAAGTAGTGTAAGATCATATTTGCAATTACATTGGATTTCTTTGATGAGGTTGAGTTAGATGTTGTGCCTCTTGACATTTGCAGAATTCTCTTGGGTAGTCCATATCTATTTGACAGGAAAGCTACATTTTATTGTGAAGAGAACAAATATCACTTTTTCAAGGATGGGATTGAATTTATTGTCATATATCATTGTATTGAAACTAATGTTTCTTTAGTGAGAACAAGGAAAATGAAGATGCTTGTGAGTGCAAGTAAATATTTTGTTCTCATGATAGTGAAACAAAAATAAGAATATATATTAGATGCTTTATCAGGTTGTGATCCAGATCATTAACAGGAGTTGGTAAAAATCATATCTAACTATCATGAGTTATTTTAGAAACTTATATGGTTGCCTCGTAAGAGGGAGGTTGAACATGAAATCTACTTGTAGAAGGATGTTCCTCTTCCTAACATTGTTATGTATAGGTCATCAGTGATAGATAATGAAGAGATAAAGAAGAAAGTTCAAGAGATCATCGATAAAGGAATCATAAGGCCAAGTTCCTCTGTGTGTGGATATTCTATTGTATTACTTTTAAATAAAGATGATACGTGGAGGATGTGTATTGAATTTTGACCATTGAATAAGATTACGGTAAAGAAAAGACATCCTCTTCCTAGAATTGATTATTTATTGGATCAATTAAAGAATGTTGTTTATTTCACTAAGATAGAATTGAGAAGTGGTTACCATCAGATCATAATTATAGAAAGTGATATTTGGAAAATTGTTTTGAAGACAAAGAAAGGGTTGTTTGAGTGGTTGGTTATTCCATTGGGTTTATGCAATGCACCTACAACATTTATGAGGGTAATGAATGATGTGTTCAAGCCTTACATAGATGATTTTTTCATTGTCTACTTAGATGATATTTTATATTTAGTCAAAGATGGGAAGATCATATAATGCATATCAATATAGTCTTTGAACTCTTGAAGAAGGATAAGTTGTATATAACGATGTATAAATGTGAGTTTGGAAAAATAAAATTGTATATTTGGGTTAAATTGTAGGGAATGGTCAACTAAAGATAGATCCCTCGAAAGAATAAGTTATTGTGAATTTTCCCAATCCAATTACTTCCACAGAAGTCAGAAGCTTCTTAGGAGTAGTATAATATGGGAGGAAATTCATTGCTAAATTATCTTTCATAGCAACTCCTCTGTATACATTGACGAGTGTCAAAAAGGTCTTTCAACGGGGAGGCAAGCAATAGAAAGCCTCTGAAAAATTGAAGGAAAAGATAAGTAACACACCAGCTTTGGATCTACCATATCTACAAAATCCATTTGAGATTCAAATCAATGCAAGCGGATATTCCATGGCAGCAATCTTGGTGCAACAAGTTAAACCTATATGTTATCATTCTTAGAATTTTACTCAAGCAATAATTAAGTATCCAACATATGATAAGGAATTGTATGCGTTGTCACAAAGTGTGAAGAAATGGAAGCATCACTTAATGGGAAAGGAGACAATAGCTCATACAAATTATCATCCATCATAGTATTTGCAGTCACAGACCAAGCTACAACAGTCACAACATTTTAGGTGGATGGGTTTCTTACAATAGTTTCATTTGGTTATTAAGTATAAATATGGTATTCATAAGAAGGTTGTAGACATGTTATCAAGACTAGTGATAAATGCATATACAATACTAAGTTATAATCCCTTAGCTCATGAAATTTACGTAGAACAATATACAAGGGATGGTGATTTTAAAGGTGTGTATGAATCATTAATCCATGATTAGATTATCATATGCATGACAATTTTTTATATCATATTGGAAAGATTTGTATACCAAGGGATGAAAGAGAAAATGTAATCAAGCAAGCTCATACATCTCTCATTTTTCATCATTTTGGGGTTGGTAAGACAATAGCACAACTGTAGAGATATTTTTATTGGCATCGAATGAATGAGACATTTTTCGAGTATGTAAAATGATGCTCTATGTGTGCCACAAGAAAACCTAGCAAAAAAAAGTTGGGATTATATATCCCACTTCTAGTACCTTCTCAGCCATGAGAAAATATCTCCATGGATTTTGTAGGGGTTTTCCAATGTACAGGACAAGTCATGATTATTTATATGTCATAGTGGATCAATTCATTAAGATGTGTATCTTAATTCCATGCAAGAAACATGTAACAACTGAAAAAACAACACATATGTTCTTTGCTAATGTTTGGGTTAATTTTGGGCTTCCTAAATATATTATATTTGATTGAGACTCTTAACTTTTGGGGAAGTTTTGGTATAGTTTATGGGAGTTGATGGACATGAATTTAAATAAGATCACAACATTTTATCTGCAAAAAATGGACAGACAGAGGTGGAAACAAAAAATAGTGGTACATTTACTTCAAGGATATTGCAACAAACATCCTAAGTTGTGGGATGAGAAATTTCCCTATGTACAACATGTTTATAATCATGCCATCCGTTATTCTACTCAAAGATTTCCTTTTGAAGTATGTTTGGGGTACTTTCCTGAATCACCTATGGATTTTGATTTTGGAAAAGTAAGTAAAGAAGATGGATAGGATGATACAAATAAAGCTAAGAGGTTCATTTAGAGAATCCAGTAGGTACATCAAGAAGTACATGAAAAATTGGAGAAGAGACAAGCAAAATACAAGGTGAGGAATGCCAAACATCAGGTTGATCATTAGTTCAAATTTGGTGATCAAGTATGTTTACATATCATCAAGGAAAAAATGAATGGTGAAGGTAAAAATATCAGACCAATCCGATATGGTCCATTCAATATCTTGTAGAAGATTGGTACTAATGCCTTTCATTTAGATCTACCGTACTACATGCAAATGTATCATGGATGAAGATGAAAGTATTTGAAACATTATGAGTCTCCTATGATTATGGATGAAGATGAAAGTATTCAGGCTCCGATAGTTGCTGATTTTTCTCCATAGTACTTAGATGAGCTACATGAATATATTATTCTGGACTGAAGAAATAGGACTTCAGAATGAGGTGATGTGGAATATCTTTCAGTTTCTCTTAAAGGGGTAAAACCAAGAAAAGTATAGTGGATCGAGATTAGTAAGGTGAGGGAGATTTACCCTCACCTAGTTGTTCAATAATAAAAACATTTGGTTATCCAAAAGGATTCCAATGGGGAGGAATGATCCAAGAGGATATTGAATGCTTAAAGAGGTCCAAGAGGATCTGAAATGCTCATAGAGGTCTAGGAGGATTCAAAAATTTGCAAAATTTAATCATCTCAAATGCCCTCTAAAAGGGATTCATTGCATAGAGATCGATGATATATTTCTAATGGCACAACAATCACCTCAAACATAGTTCGTATGCAAATGTTATAGCCAGTCAAAGTTTAGGTCAAAGAAGGAAAAAAGTCACATTCAAAGGTTACACATGTCACCACTGCAAGGCTAACACATGACCTGTCTGTATAGCTTAGGATGACATAATGTTGATGTTAGGATGGTGAAATGGAAGCACAATAGTGTGCCATGTGTCACCCATAACTGGAAAAATCAACATCCAATTGGACCTATATGGAAGTGACATTTGTCATCCATACATATGATGTGGCATATGTATGATGACATGGCAGGAAATAGGTGGACCAATTATAAACCAAGACATGGAAGTCCATACACATATGTAGAATGTACAATTGGCAACACATGGACCAATGATAGGCCACCACTTGGACCAATCATATGCTGTCAGCTAACATATTTGAGAAGGCCAAGTTGGCCTTAGAATCAAAATTGTTTGAATCGGAAGGAATCGAACCTCAACCGCCTAAGACCAGCCCAATGACTTAAACAACATGCCATAACCAATTATGCCAACAGTTCCATCAAATATTTGAATGAGAAACAA
>JZKD02S1620438.1:659734-702206 GCA_000966675.3 Picea glauca
AAATGTTATATTCCAAAGAAATGGAGTCTGCGAGGCTTGAACCCTAGACCTCCCAACACCTAGTTGGAAACTTAACTACAATGTGCCATCAATTACACCATATGGTTTTGTTGTTACAACGACACAACCACTAATATTTAAAGGGGTCTGTAAGGTTCAAACAAAGGTTTGGGTCCCATGCCTTATTTAATGGGCACAAAACCCAAAGAACATCACATCATATGATAGCAGAATATGGATTTGAGTTTCAAAGTTCATGCTAGGGGTATCAAGTCTTTGGGATGGCACCATAATGTGTGCCAAAGGGTTCCTTAATGGAAAGATATGAATTTTATACTCATTTTTGTTAGAAAAATGGGTGTGCTCATTTCACCATAGAAAATATAGCAATATTGTCACCCAACCATAGGTGCAAAGGCCACCCTTGAGCACCTTAACCTTGACAGACAAAATAATTCTTATAGAAAACCAATAGCCAATGAAGGCCAGCACACCAAGAAAGGATAAACAAAAACCATGAAGAAATTCCAAACCAATAACTCGAGACAAAATTCACTACTGAAACTGTTGCAATTCTCCTTCACTCTTGCAAACTTCTTTTCCTTATGCAGTCATGAGTGAGTGTGTTCAAATGAGCTCTACCACCCTCGATTTATATTGCTCCATCTTAATTGACTGGGCCGACTTCTCTTCTTGGGAGATAATAACTTAATATAATTTATTCTCTTGAGTTGACTTGTCTTCTAGGGTTATTATCCAAATCTTTAGGGGTTCTCTTGCTTCCTAGAATATTCTAGTGTCTTCAAAGGTTACATGTGGAGGTTAATACATCCCATAGATACAATAATATCAACACTCCCTCCTAGATAGGGAGGTATTAAAGGAAATGGTCTTGAGTACAAACATACCATTCAACTGGTAGCATCATCATAACCACATAGGTTATCGCATGATCAAATCATGAGCACAATCATCACTATACAACTAGATAGTCTCTATGGAAATCAAAACAATGCAATCCAATAGAAAATAACTATGTCTATTCATAGTATTATACAATTGTTATCCAGTGGTACAAAACCACTCTTAGTAGCACACTGCTACGAACCAGTGACAAACAATGACTACCAGTGGATCACATACACAACACAACCACATCCAGTAACCAACAGTTGTATTCATAGTAGTATACAACTACTATCCAGTGGGACACAACCACTCTTAGTAGCACACTGCTATGAACCAGTGACACACGGTCACTACCAGTGGATCACATCCACCACAATGGCACAAAACTACTTTTCAGAGACATACAGTCTCTACAACAATCATATCATCTGATATTAACTTGCATAAACAATATCATTATATAAAGTGATTCGTCTGGGCCATTCCTCCACTCAAAATTGTGAGATCTGGAAGATCATATTCCCTTGGAAAGTTAAGCATCAGTCGTGGGCTATCTGGACAATTCTTCTTAAGCAAAAAAGAATAAATGTCCTTAATTTTTGAACCTAGACTATTCACCTAAGTGGGCCATTCCTCTGTCACTAATCACAGTGCAATCTAGAGAGAATTAGTCTGCCCTAGGGAATGAATGTCCCTAATTGTTGAAATTGGATCATTCATCTAAATATTCCATTCCTTTGGAACTAATCATAGTGAAGCCTAGAGAGAATGAGTCTTCCCTAGGGAGTGACTGTCTGGACCATTTCCTAAGGAAATTAATGTCCTACACCAACATCCAAAATATACCATTCTTCGAAACTGCTCACAACTATGAAATTCAAAATAATGAATGAGCGACAAGGCAAACCATTCTACTTGACCACTACTCAGAGTGAATGCCAAGAAAAATTACTATACTAGACCATTCCCCTATTTTGTCCACAAGGGGAATCACTATCTATGGTAGATCAAAAATCTATGAGACCGTTTTCATTATGAAATTACTATCTAATCTGGACCATTTTCCAAAGTGGAAAATGAATGTCCTTTAGAAATATCGAACCAATTTCTGGACTCGAAAGGAACTTCCTATCCTGTACCATTTTCCAAACTGGAAAATGAATTAACATGAGTCAATAAAATAGCATTGCTCCCTCCCAACCTGGGGAGCCATCTCTTCCCTTTCATCCAAGGAATTTATCTCCACAAGCCCCATCTTGTCCCTTAAGTATGAAAAATTTATCCTAGACAAAGGTTTTGTCAAAATATCTACTACCTTCTCATTTGTGGAGATATACTGGAGTTTCACTTCTCCTCATGGACTTTATCATGAATAAAGTAGTATTTGATTTCAATATGTTTCGATCAGTCATGAAACACTGTGTTCTATGATATCCTCATACAAATTTGATTATCGCAGTATATTACGATTGAATATGGTACCTGATCAAATAATCCATAAATCAACTTCCTCATCCTTACTGCTTCGGTACATACCTCACATGTTGTGATATATTCTTCTTTTGTTGTGCTGAGTGTGACAAAATTTTGTTCCCTATTGGTCCATGATATCATAGCAGAGCACAAACTGAAACACATCCTTGAAGTACTCCTTCTGTCTTTTGCACTCCCTGCCCAATCTGAATCTATGAATCACTGGTTAAGATCTATCTTAAACCATAGTTTAAAGTCCCATAGATATATCTTAGAACATGCTTTTCTATTATCCAGTGCTCATGTCTAAGTTCCACCTGGAACTGGCTTAAAGTGTTTACAACAAAGAAAATACATGTTCAAGTATTGACTAGATACATCAACGACCCAATAAATTGTCGATATAGGGATGGGTCTACTGGATCAGATTCTGATTTTCTTTCTTTTCTTATATCTGTGGTTATAGGAGTTGCCATGGATTTTCAATCTGTCATTCAAAATTTATGAAGAATCTTCACTGTGTTAACACATAGATTTGTAAGGGTCAAACAATTGTGTCAGTTTTGTTTTTGAGTCATAGGGTTTCATAAGTTATAGGTTTTTATGTCTTCTTGTTATAATCATAACTCAAATTTTTATTTTAATTAGATAAAGTTAGTTTGGCCTTGGTCTAGAGTATTTGGGTTATGTATTTGTTATCATGGAAAGATGAATAAGCCCTCGTGAGTGACACCTTGTTTTATTTTGCATCATTAAATTCATAGGACACACCTCCAAATTGTACGTAAGGTCGCTTTTTTTTACTATCCACCGTTTAAGTGTCAAGTCAAAATTGTTTGATGTGTTTCCAACTCACTAGGAGATTTCGCAACGTACTCAAAGTACTTCATGATTTCAATTTTTTCATCATTGCAATTATACTATCATGTCAAGGAGGATTTATGGTTTTTAGAGCCTACAATTTAACCACTTCTCCAAGGATTATGTGAGACCATCAACTAACAACCTCCTCTAAGTTTGCAAGATATGTTTGACAGACACTTCGATCTGGTTAAGGAGGATCATTAGAGGTTATATAGCTTGCAAGAACACCTATTCAACTTTGATTACATCTACATCAAGACCAAGTTTACGAGATACTCCATGAGGTTTTTCATGTTGTTTTAAAGACTGAAAGAATGGTTTTGGATGACTCATATATTGGCACTGCGAACTAGCGCTGCATACTAGCATTGCAAACTCATTTCCTGTAGTAGAGCCTTCTAAATATTTGATCATAAATTTTGAATGGTGATGTGATTTCTTCTTAAAGTTTTTGTGGAGGAGCATGATATTGGTATTGACCTATTGACCCAAATTCAACCTGATACGGTTTTCCATTTGAGAGATAAAATTAAAACACTAGTGCATTGTAGACTAGCGCTGTGAACTCATTTCCTGTAGCAGAGCCTTCTAAAGATTTGATCATAAATTTTGAATGGTGATGTGGGTTCTTTTGAATTTTTTTTCGAAGGAGAATAATATTGGTATTGACCTATTGACCAAAATTCAATCTGACCCAATTTGGAATTGGAGATATAAAATTAACACATCAGTGCATTGCAAACTCTCTATTTTTAATAGTTTTTGGATATTCACCTTGTTTGGAGGTTGCCACCTATCAAGGAGGGTTCAAATTAATTCTCAGAGGTCAGTTAGATGCACCTAATATTTATCTCCATTAAAACTTCATGAAGTGAGTTGGCAATAGATTTATTAATGACTTCCAACAACTTCCTGAAAATTAGCAGTTTGTTGGATTCTTATCTTTTTTACTGTTTCCACCTATCTCCAAGGCCTAGAATCCAATGGAAGAGATGGGTTTCGACCTCCTAAGCATATTTTGTATGTTATTTTCTATTTAATGGGTGAAAGGGATAAAGAAAAAATGGGATTCATGAGCCAAGAGAGGCTAGAGAGAGTTGGGGCAGGAAGTTTCCATGTATGTGCTCATTTGTAAGCCTAAGGGCATTTTATAATTGTAATCATTATTGTTATTGAGGACTCATGAGAGCTATGATTTTGAGATTGTAATTCTTGTGTTTAATATATCTTCTTATTTGAATATATTTCAGATTTGAGGATCAAAGGTTTCCAATGATTTATGGATCCCTAAGCAACAAAGGATCTGTTGTAATTTTCCCCATCAGTCATTGTTTTATTCAAGTATTTGTTGATTTATTAAACTGAGAGGATCTTTGTTTAGTGAACATTCTATATTATGTTTTATTTATTCATTCTTCTATCTATCAACATATAATATTGTTGTATGTTGAGCAACTTTAGTGCCTTCAATGAGTAGAGTGTTTATGGCTCCATTTCCCAATGGTGTGACCTATTGATATCTAGTTTTCTATGCTCTACCTTTCTTTCTCATTCTTACTAATCCACTCAAGATTAAACTCAATATTAACCTATAAAATTTTGATGGGTACTAGGATTATATCTACAACAGTTTAAGTGTGACTTCTAGTGCTAATATTTTTTGTGTCGTTGTTGGGGATGGAAGTGAAGAAATCTTCCCTCATAGAATGACAATGACTGGATCTAGTTCTTGATGGTAGAAAGGAGAAGGACACAAGCTTGAATGTAATATTCTACCTAGTGACTCCAACTTCATCATAGATGAATCTATGGGTGACTCCACTGGTTTGATATGGACAAGATTCTTTCTTAGAGGTATGCATTTTGTGATTTCTCAAATATATCTAGTTTTCCAAACCCTGTGCCCGATAGAAGTGAATGGGAAGGATGCCTTACTAGGTTTAGAGGGTGAGATTGGGAAATGCGATCTGACTTTTTACTAGAGTTTCACGAGTTCATACTTAAGATTAAAGTTATACATGAATATCTCCTAATCAAATTTTTTACATACTCTTTAGATGGAGTACACCGTGATTGGTGTAGATCACTCTCAGTTTCTTGTATTCCTTCACTAAGACATTTTCATGTTGCATTTATTTTTTTTTGCAAAGAGAAATTTTTAGTTGATTTCCTTTATCAAGAATGTTGTTATAAATTTGATTTGTTGAGTAAAGGATCAAATATTCATAAAGAGTATGTTGCAATAGAAGACACTTTTCATAATGATCAAGATGTTGATGATCTTAAAAGTGATAGCCAGAATGTAGATACATTTGACATTGTATCAGATGTATCTATTGTTTTAAGTGGTCATGAAAAACAAATTGATTCGTTTTAGTATTCAAATGATAATGAGAAGATCAATATATCGACATGTGACAATTTTGAATCTGAGCCAAAAGAATACAATGAAGGAGATAAGGAAGGATTATATGAGCATTATTGGTCGAAGAAATTTCTCCAACAACTATTAATAGAGATCAACAAACTTTCTTTCATCATTCCTAAACCTGGATCTGCAACAAATACTAAACAACCTATGATCAAAATTGAAATTAGTGAAGGAAACCCACAACCACCTTCAGTTTTGAAGATAGAGGATATTGGAAACAATCATAAAACTGGGCATGTGCAAAAGCAATTCGATTTCTAGTTGGAACGATATCAAGAAGAAGTATTTCTTTATGGATTTCATGACCCTATTGCTGATTATCTAAAGTTTTTGATAAGTACATATGTCAAATCATTATTTTCAAGTGAATGTTGGTTCTTCTATATTTTCAAACTATACTTATGTATTCCATGGGTTCCTTCATTTGTCTGATCCGGATCAAAAGTTTCACCAGTTAATCAGTTTCTTGTATGGCTTCATTGGAAGCATGACTTTACTTGAACTAAGAATAGTTCAAATGGTTAGAGTAGGAGTAATATGAATAAATCTCGACTCTTGAGCATTTTGTTTGAAGTAGATCGATTAATAATGATCCCATAGCCCTTGGATAAGGCACTGGAACTACATGTTCTTCGAATCTCACAGGGAGCATGATATCCCATGTGGAGCCAAATGTTAACACATAGATTTGTAAGGGTCAAAAAATCGTGTCAATTTTTTTTTTGAGTCATAGGGTTTCATAAGTTATAGGTTTCTATGTGTTCTTGTTACAATCATAACTCAAATTTTGATTTGAATAAGATAAAGTTAGTTTTGACTTGGTCTAGAGTATTTGGGTTATGTCTTTGTTATCATGGAAAGATGAATAAGCCCTCATGAGTCACACCTTGTTTTATTTTTCATCATTAACTTCACAGGTCACACCTCCAATTTGTACATAAGGTCCCTTTTTTTTAATATCCATTGTTTAAGTGTCAAGCCAAAATGGTTTGATGTGCTTCCAACTCACTAGGAGAGTTCACAACATACTCTAAGTACTTCATGATTTCAATTTTTTCATCATTACAATTATAGGATCATGTCAAGGAGGATTTATGGTTTTCAAATCCTACCATTTAACCACTTCTTTAGGGATTATGTCATACCATCAACAAACAGTCTCCTGGAAGTGTGAAATCTATGTTTGACAGGTGCTACAAACTGGCATTGCGAAGTGGTTAAGGAGGAGCATTGGAGGTTAGATAGCTTGAAAGAACACCTATTCAAATTTGATGGAATATACATCAAGCCTAAGTTTACCAGATACTCCATGAGGTTTTTCATGTTGTTTTAAAGATTGAAAGAAGGGTTTTTCCTGACTCATCTATTGGCATTGTGAACTAGCATTGCAGATTGGCGTTGCATGCTCATTTCCTGTAACAGAGCCTTTTAACGATTTGATAATAAATTTTGAATGATGATGTGGGTTCTTCTGACTTTTTTTGTGGACGAGCATGATATTGGTATTGACCGACTGACCAAAATTCATCTTGACCTAGTTTGGAATTTGAGAGGTAAAATTAAAACACAAGTGCACTATAGACTGGCACTGCGAACTCATTTCCTATAGCAAAGCCTTCTAAATATTTGATCATAACTTTTGAATGGTGATGTGGGTTCTTCTGAAATTTTTTTTGAAGGAGAATGATATTGGTATTTACCTTCTGACCAAAATTTAGCATGATCCAATTTGGAATTTGAGATATAAAATTAAAACACAGTGCACTACAAATTGGTGCTACAAACTCTTTGTTTTGCATAGTTTTTGGATATTCACCTTGTTTGGAGTTTTCGATCTGTCAAGGAGGGTTTGAATGAATTATCAGAGATAATTTATATGATTAAGGACACATGAACCTAAGATTTAGCTCCATTAAAACCTCTTGCAATAACTGTTACACCTCAATATTGCTCACTTCGATAAGTGTCGTAAGTGTCGCATGTTCCTCTCAATTGTCGCAAGTGTCGCACGTCATTCACAAGTGTCGCAAACATCAAACAAAGAATACTTCCATGATGATGACACCAAGGAGATAGTTAGAATACCTCAGACACTTGATTTGGAGGAGGGAGAATGATTAACTAAAGTCAAGGAACTTTTACCACCTGAAAGGAGCTCTTAAACAAAGGTTTTGAAGGAGAGTGCTCCCCTACATCATCCTTAGGAGTGCTTGCGCTCCCCCACAAGCTACTATGGAGTGTTATAACAACAAACCACTTCTCTGAAAGAGAGCTACCCATCCTTGGAGCGCTGGCACTCCCCTTGAGCCTCTTAGCGAGCGTTATAGCGCCCTAATGCCCCTTTTGAGGGGGCATTGTCTAATTTGGGAAGTGGTTGGCCCGTTCAGGAGAAAATGGGAAGGATCTTTCAAGTTTGTAAGGAAGTTGCATTCGAATTCTTGGTTCAACCAGAAGATACCTGATCTGAGGAGGGATTTCCTCAACCTACCCTAAAGATACCTCAAGAAGTTAAGCCTCTCTTAACCTATTTAAACAGGCTCTATGATGGTGAAAAGGGGGAAGAATTGCTAGCATGAAACCTATGATCTCATAGGAAACACACAGTCAGCCAAAGGAGAGTGATCAGCCAAGTTGCTATCATCCAGGTCATGGATCTTTTGGGCAAGGGTTAGACAAAGGGGACTTGATGAAGCTGTCGCATTCACATCTACAATTGTAAGTACTGCTTTCGTTATTCTCATTAATATGACACGCTTGGCCTATTTCTTTCTAGTTTGTGTCTGATTTTACATGAACTTATCGTTGATAGATAGATCTATTTTCAATATAATATCAATAGAGTAGGAAGTGGTTGTAGTTTGTTTGTCTACAGGGCTCGTCGAGGAGTGAAAGATTAGAGCTCAACTTGGAGTGTGCAGGGACAAACGTCGATAAAAAGGTACTTATGTTCTCCTTCTCCTCATGCATTAGTTTGTATAGATTTGAAAGGAATTCAGTGTCCACGTTAAGAACTTTCTGTCTTAGAATTTAGGGTTTATCTCTTTGAGGCAATCTACCTGTCCGCGGGGAGATTTTCTTACAACAGAAACTAGCGACTCCACTGGGGAGTCCTCAAATCAAAACTTTTTGTTTTGATCTCTCCTCATAAACCTTGTCTTACCCCTTGATTGTTTCAGACCTAGTTCACCCCTTTTTGACTGATTTCGTGAGCTGATTGACTCTGTACCCCATTGAACTCAGCTTGATTGACGAGACTAGACTACAATTTTAGGATTTTTTGAAATTTTAGGAGCTTTTTCAACCTGGCACCCCTGTCCCTATGTTAACAGAGAGTCAACACTCCCTGAGTGCCTTACAAAGAGTGCTATAACGCTCCTTGTCCTTTACAATAGAGCGCCAACCCTCTTTTGGCCAAAAAACTTTCCAGAATTGCTCTTTTCAAGGTTTTACCTCTGGGTTTCACTTGCTGAGCCTCCCTGTGAGTCAATGCTTCTGCCTTTTCAACTTTGACATCTTCTTTTTTGAAGAACAAACACCTTACTGTTTAGAACTTGTAACTTTCTTCACTATTTTTTTTGAGTTTTTCTGTTGTTGGGAGTTTGAAACTAATGCATTTTTGTTCTCTCGTTTCTGAATGAGCGAGAAACTCTGGTGAAGGACATCTGAAGCCCACTGATCTTTTCATTTGATCTTAGTTAAGGTCATTGTTCTTTGACATTTCTTTTGGTGTGAATTTTTTTATTTTTCTCAGATTGTTTCTTTTCTTTTGCTTCCTGTTTTGATCACAACGAGAGGGTGTATTGATTGTACAAGTCTTGCTTGTGTTGGTCTGATTTTCATTGATCCAAAAAGATAATTAGCAAGACGAGCATTGTTTTGAATGAATCATTATTCACATACAAACAATAAAGAGACATCTTCATGATTGATTTTTCATATTAGAAGGTATTTTAAAAAGTTTTAGCACCACATTGGATTTGATTGAAAAATTTTGTTTCAGGACATTCCTTATTAGTGCTTGTTAGTGAAAAGAACTCTCTCTCTCTCCCTTAGATAGATGTTCATCGAAAATAAATGACTTCTTATCATCTTTGATTCATTTTTGGGACTGATTCATAATTCCATCCGTTTCACTTCCATGCACCCCCTTTTGAGTAAAGAACAACTATAAAATGAATGCTAATTAAAAATTATCTAGACCATTTTCTTTTCTAGGATCCTCCACCAATAGTAGACTAGGCTTAGTACTTTGGATTAGGCTGTGAGCATAACTCTCCAAAGTTTCCAAAACAAACATTAGCATCCTGAGTTAGGGAGAGTCAAATCCAGTTGTCGTATAAGTCTGCCTGGGATCCCCCTCTCACACAAGGGTTACGCACGAGGTCACATTCGGGAGAGCTACGGGGATTATCCCTCCGTGGTTTGACTGATTGTAGTGGTAAGATCGTATTATGGGGATCGCTTAAAGGTAAATCCACAATTACTGCGTGGAATCCTTTTAGTTGATTTCGGGCTAGATACCCTGCCCGTACGTTCGGATTAGACTGTCGATTGTACCCACCCAGGGGCTGACTGGGAATTGGTAACCTTAGTGGCCATAATATTTAGGGTTTTACATAAGGTGACAGTGAAGGGAAGTCTCACTGTACCTGGAGAAGACATTGGTCAAACTCACTCGGGCTCCTTGGAGGGTAAATCCACAATTACTGCGTGGAAGCTTGCACCAAGGCGTAAGTCCATTAAGCAGATCGCCATTGTAACTGTTCCACCATATCCCCGCCCCTTCTTGACTTTCTCATGTGACGTTGGATTTCATCACCAACTAGTACAGTCATCGAAAGAAGGCCCTATTTGCTTGGTTGTGATTCTTAGATTTTTGCCGACTCTTTTTCGCCAACATCAACCCTCCATGCCATTTGCGGAGGCTACAGGGACTTCCTCCAGAAAATATGGAAGGGAATACCCCTTTACCCCCTCACTCTATATAGGAATCTCCTCAACAGATAGAGGTTCAAGACACTACAACTTCCCAAGAAGAAGTTACCACTCCTTTAGAGAATTTTTGAATTGTTTCAGAGTCTCCAGAAGATTTTCGCATTCCGGAGGGATATGAATGACGTGTCCTCCAACTCAATTCAGTTGGTGAATTTGTCGTCGTCAATCCTTCTGACATTCTGGCTGGGTCTCATTCAAACCCTTTAATTGATGACCCCTTTTGGACCGCAGACATTGTTCGAAGTCCGCCATGCATGGTGCGAGACCTTTATGGAGTGGGAGTAGGTGCTGATGCACCTATCTCCTACACTGTACCTTTAAACCATTTTATCGGTACTACCATCTTTACAACCACACTGTTCGTTGGTCCGAACACATCATCCATTGGCCCAAGGTCTACTTTTCCTCTCCAGACGGCCCATTCCACAATGGTCCCTCACATTCCAACTATCCCTGTCGGTAATGCGGTGGTTAGCCAAGATGCTATTGGCACACTAGTAACACCAAGACCTACATCATCACTCCCCTTTGGGTACAGAGAACTAAATTTTACCACTGCCACTACTACCCAAGTTATGCTAGGAAGTTCAATATCTATCCAACAACCTGGGGGGCCCAGTGTTGTTGGTCTCAACCCATTCAGTGGTACTGGTTAGTCATTTACGTCTGGTTCTCAAATTCTGGGAACTCTACCTCAAGCTGGGGGGCATCCTCCCATCAGAGGAAAACTTCCATTTGGGGGGAACCCTCATGCTGGGGGGCACCCTCAATCCGTAGCCTACCATCAACCATAGAGACAAAATGTGTCTGCCACACCTAATCCATGGAATATCCCATTTCCAGGAAACCCACAGTTCTCAGCAGGACACAATTCTCAAGATCCACAACAACCCTCTTATGGACAAATGAAAAATCCAGCTTATAATCCTCAAAACCCATCCGGTTATCCTCCACTCGCACATGCTTCTCAAAACACCTCAAATCCTGTGTACCCTGGTCAACACCAACCTCATACAAGAGGGCCCACTAGTTACAATTATCCACATAACTCAGTGTATGGCCCTACTAGTGTCCCCATGCCACACCAAAATTACCCACAGGTTAACCGACAAATACCTTTTCTAGAAACCCTGGACCTTCAAGACTTGTCTCGGTTAACGAATGATCCTATTTATCATTCTCTGGTTTGGCCAGCTATTCCAGCTAAGCTTCCTTCTGATATCCCAAAATTTGACAGAAAGTCCAGAGAAGACCCAAACAACCACGTGATGACTTTCCATTTGTGGTGTTCATCCAACTCCCTCATGGACTATTCTATACGTTTGCATCTTTTCCAACGAACGCTTACGGGTTCCGGAGAAAAATGATATATTGAACTACCACATGCCTCTTTTCACGATTTCAACTCCCTCGGCATGTCCTTCCTCACACACTTCCAACTACCCATTTGATATGAGAGGGGTACTGAACTATCGACCTCCCTTCGTCAGACAACTTCCGTGCACATCTCCAATCATATTCATGAATGGAGACGACAACAAAGGCTAATCAAAGTGGTCATTCCTGACCAATTATTAGCGGAATGGTTCACTAAATCATTGCTACCCCAGATCGCTCGTGATGTTGCCATGGGTGGTGTAGTCACCGAGGAAGAAGCTATTGCCCGAGATCAATACTTAGACTTGGTTTATTCACAATCTGGTACTCTGTACGAGTTGATACCAAATGCTACCCGTGCCACTAATGACCCATCCAAACCATCATCTGCCTCGAACATGGATGGAGTTATTGGCTCCGTCAAAGCTCAATCTACTTCCCAGTCGACTGGAACAACTCAGCGACCCGCTTCGATGGCTGCTCCCATTCCGACTGCACCCTCTTCTACCCCCCCTCAAACTCAAGTCTTTGAAGTGAATGCGGTCCAATCGACCCCTTCACAATAACTCGGGGGAAAGAAGAAAGAGAGAAATAAACCAAAGAAAAACAATAACAACGAACAACCAAAAAATCAATCACAAACCCCTGCTGTTGGAAAGAAACCACAACGAAAACCAAAATTCCCATGTCTCATTTGTGGTGACGATCAATACACTCGAGACTGTCCACATTGCAATGAAGTGGCAAAATTTTTTAAGGGAAATTCACAACCCGCTGTGCTTACTCAACCTTTTCCACAACAACAATCTTTGGTTGCTCAAACCCCCACTGCAGGGGGCATTTCCAACCAAACTCATGATGAGGCCTCGACAAGTGCCCACATTTACATGTTTAATGGGATTAATCTGATCACTTGCACTGCGACATATGACACGCCAGTTAAAACTGATAAGCCAAAGACTACTAATGGTTCTGTATCGGACCCATTACCATCTTCCGTTAGTCCTCCATCTGCTAGCCCTCCGTCCGGGCCACTTCAGATTGGGAAACATTCGTTTGACTCTATGTTACGCCCTCCTAAGAGCACTATCCATAAATCTACCTTCAATCCTAATTCACGGGCTGCCCAAAACTACAACATTGTTGAAGATTTGGCTCAAGCACCATGTGCTATGTCTGCATTGGAAGTTCTACAACACTGTCCCAACCAACGTAGAACACTCTTAGCTTCTATCGACACTTTTGATTCAGAGTCATCAAATAAAATCATGTTTAATCTGGATGATCATCAACCACGACTCTCCCACCAGTTATCTTTTCAAATCGATGTTGTTGTTCACAATCAACAAATCCACCGAACTATCTTGGATGAGGGAGCCTCTACTTGTGTCATGTCTTTATCTTGTTGGAAAGGCTTAAAATAACCTGCCCTTAACAAATCCCCTACGATGTTATGTTCTTTCGATGGACGAGGTTTTCATCCTCACGAACTGTTACAATCCTTAGCCGTTCAGTTGGGTGACAAAACTGTTACTGTTGATGTCGAGGTGGTCGATGCCCCCCTCGATTACAACCTACTACTTGGAAGAAGTTGGTTTTATGATATGACTACCATCGCCTCGTCGGTGTTTCGATGTGTACAATTCCCCCATCAAGGCAAAATTGTCACTATCGATCAACTTGATTTTTTCACACCCGACACTTGCGTCCCTGTCACCAACAACATTCCTTTTTTGGGAGACCACCCAGTTACGTATGAAAGCATTGGTGTTGGCTTGTTGAAAGATTATAGCCTTATGGGTACTTTCCGTACACCACTTCCACCTACCGCACATCATATTGTCGCCGTCAATATGATCTCAACTATGCCTTATCAATCCTTGGAATCATCTAACCCTTGGGTTGTACCTAGTCCTCTGGAATTTGATGTGCTTGGTGACACTATGCCATGTAGCCTAGTCGAAGCCACATACGTAGCTATTCAATTTGCCTCTCCCTCTCCAACCAACCCACATTTATTGGCACCTAATGCCTACTCGATGCCCTCATGGTTGGATTCCCTATCGTCTGCCATCGATTACATTTCCCAAATTTTTCCTTTTGATGAATCTATTATGGAAATGCTTAGTATTGACGATCTAGCTTGGGATGATAACCATCATCGATCCTCTTTTCTTCCACCTTTGGAATAAATTCACCAAGACATACACTATGTCTTCCCTCCCGATGTTACCGATGCTTCGCAATCTCCTATCCTCACACAAGATACTCTCTCTAAGGGGAATATGGGTAATATCTCTACCATGATCGTTATTGATATTTCGATCAATGAAGGTGTCGTGGAAAACATTAATCTTGGTGCTAATTGCACACCCGAAGAAGTGGTATCTTACACCGCTTTGTTTAAGGAATTTTGCGATGTCTTCACTTGGAGCTATGAGGAAATGCCAGGAATCCACCCTTCAATCGTCGTACATGAAATCAAGACTTACCCTGGCGCAAAACCTGTTCGAAAAAAACTCCGCTTGGTTCACCCCAAGAAAATCGCAGCTATAAAGGTAGAAGTCGAGAAACTTCTAAAATATGGATTTATCTATCCTGTCCCTTAGACAGAATGGATCTCCAACCCTATTCCGGTTGCCAAAAAACAAGGAACCATCCGTGTTTGTGTTGACTGTCGAGATCTCAACAAAGATTGTCCCAAGGACAACTACCCTACGCCCTTCATCGACCAAATCATCGATAATTACACTGGGAGCATAATCTTCTCTTTCATGGATGGATTTTCTGGGTATAACCAGATTGAAATCTTACCTGCTGATCAACATAAGACAACCTTTATCTGCCCATGGGGAACTTTCGCCTATCGAAAGCTACCTTTTGGTCTCAAAAATGCTGGCGCTACTTTTCAACGGGCCATGTCATACGCTTTCCAAGACATCAAGCATATCGCAGAGCCTTACCTCGACGAATTACCTGCCCACTCATCCAATCGATCCGATCATGTAGATCACTTACGGGCTATTTTTCTTCGATTTCGGTTCTACCATATTCGCTTGAACCCACATAAGTGCATTTTTGCTGTCGAATCCAGTCGACTCCTCAGTTTCATTGTCTCTAAAGACGGGATTAGGGTGGATCCCTTAAAGATTATTGCCATTCTATCCTTACCCCCACCTACCAATTTAACCCAACTCCAAAGTTTGCAATGCAAAGCAAACTTCCTTCACCGTTTCATTTGCAGCTACATCGAGATAACTAAAGGATTCATGCGGTTACTGTAGAAAAACACCCCTTTCATCTGGGATGACATCACCCAATGGTCATTTGATGTTCTCAAGAATGCTTTGACCCACACACCTTTGTTGCACCCTCCGAAGTATACAAAGGACTACATCCTTTACTTGGTCTCCTCCACTTCCACTATTGTAATGGTGTTAGTTCGGGAAGATCCCAATGGTGAAGAACATGTGATTTATTACCTGAACAAGA
The DNA here is from genome assembly GCA_000966675.3 of Picea glauca. Lineage (NCBI taxonomy): Eukaryota > Viridiplantae > Streptophyta > Pinopsida > Pinales > Pinaceae > Picea > Picea glauca. Next base: position 675,276 of record JZKD02S1620438.1, read on the forward strand.
GTTTATCTGGACCCGAACTCCGATACTCACATGTAGAGAAATTGGCTCTGGCAACCGTCATCACTGTCCAGAGATTCCGCCATTACATCTTATTGTGCACCACCACGGTGATTGCGCACTCCAACCCCATGTAACACATCTTGACACATCAAGTACTTGGGGGAAAATATTATAAATGGATCGTTATCCTTCAAGAATTCGATCTTCAATTTATGAAGTCCAAAGCCAAAAATTCCCTGGTGTTTGCAGAGCTTATCTATTCTCTCCCTCGTGCCGATGAAGACATTGAACCTAGATATTTTCTCCTCGATGAATCTATTTTCCTCATTAGCACCTCTGATCCTTGGTACGGAGATATCCTCCTTTACCTCCAAACCCAATGCTTTCAGCCTAACATTTCTCGTGAAGAGAGTCGACGTATTCGTCACCACTCTCGTCATTATCTTATCGTCGATGACACCTTGTATCGTCGTGGTATTGACACTATCCTTCAACGATGTCTGATTCATGAGGAGGTTGAATGCGTTCTGAATGATTGTCACCTTGGCGCCTGTGGAGCTCACCTTTCTGGGATGGCCACAACCCAAAAAATCTTACGTGCTGGCTATTTTTGGCTCTCGATTTTCAAAGATTGCATCGAGGTAGTCAAAAAGTGCCCACCCTACCAAGTCTTTAACAAGAAGGCACGCACCCACCCTACCACACTGCACCCCATCATCACCATCAACCCTTTCACCAAGTGGGGCATCGACTTCGTGCAATGTAAACCTACCTCAGTTGGGGGGCACGATTATATAATCATCGCCATCGACTACTTTACCAAATGGGTTGAGGCTATGCCTACATTCCTAAATGATGGTCGTACTGCAGCTCTGTTCCTTTTCAACCATATCATAACTCGTTTTGGTGTACCACGTGCCATTGTCACTGATCATGATGCACACCTCAAGAACCAAATGATGACTGAACTACATGTCAAAGTGGTTTTCTGCCATGAAAACTCATCCCCTTACTATCCTCAGGCCAACGGACAAGTTGAGGCCATCAACAAAGTCCTGAAAACCATGATTCAATGCATGGTAGGGGAAAAAAAGACATCATGGCATCTACAACTCTTTTCCTCTCTCTGGGCTTATCGCACTTCCATGAAAACCGCAACTGGATTCACTCCTTTCCAGTGGGTGTATGGCATTGAAGCCATTCTACCAATCGAGTGTGATATTCCATCACTAAAACTTAAAGTAGAAATCCTACCCCATACTTCTACCGAAGAATAATGTTTCTTGTATCTATCCAAGCTGGATGAAACATGTCATGATGCCGCTCTCATTAATGAGGCACATCAAAAACGAATTGAGAGTCAATACGACAAATCTGTTCATCCTCGAACTTTTGCAGAAGGAGACTTAGTCCTCGTCTATGACCAAGGTCATGATAAATTGGGGACAGGTAAGTTAGAACCTCTGTGGCACGGTCCTTACATCATGAAGCGTGTTCTACACAGAGGCTCCTATGAGTTAGTAGATCATGATGGAATTTCCCTAGGAGAGCCCCAAAATGGGATTTACCTTAAAAAGTATTATGCCTAGATCACCTAGCATATGTACTTTGTACATTATTGTATTTTAGTTTGGTGTGTCTATTTCTTTCGCATGCTCGAGTCTTTAACTTTTCCACTCATGACTGTGCTTGTGTTTTCATGCACAGATGACGTCTTTCTTTCCTATCTTTTTTGGGTTTGCAGATGGCGCTAGTCGACATACCCGGAACATTTCTTCGGCAACATGGGTTATTTACCAATTTGACGAGGTGTTGAGTTCAGGAGGTATCTTCTTAGGACCAGCAACCAATAACATGGTAGAATATCACGCTGTCATCGGATTGTTGACCCAAGCCTCCTCCCTAGGTATCTCTCGTATCATTGTTTACTTAGACTCCCAACTCATGGTCTATCAACTCAACCGTATCTACGCTATCTGTAGTCCTATCCTTCTACGTCTCCACCTACAAGTTTGTCGTCTTGAACGAATGTTTGATTACATTGAATATAGACACATTCCAAGAGAACTCAATAGTGTTTTGGATTCGTTAGCTAATTACATCATGGATTGGTATCTCACCCACATATAAGATTTAAGGAAAGAAAAATTGTACATCACATGTAAATTAAAACACATCACAGACATCATCATGTACAAATCATTTGGCACTGTAAAAAATTCAGAACTGTATATATATATACGTATGGCGTGACTGAAATGTTTTGATTACATCAAAAAGTGTGTAGAAGAGAAAAATGTTGGGTCTTTACACCCATACAACATCGCCTAACAAGACATACAAAATATGATCACCAGAGAGACTCTAATCTCCCTGCACTACATTGTGCTGTGAGTAACATATCACTGCGCGCACTACGCATCTCAGTAAATAATTGACATTCTTTGGCACTCCCATAGTGTGCCCTTGCAGATGTAAAGGCACTTCTCCCCTTCGTAGAGGAAGAATACCCATCATGAGGCCTTGGAGGTTTCTTTCAACCTCCCGGAGACCTATCATGGGTACTCCAGGATCTGCTACATCTGGAGCACCCCCTTGACGTCCTGGTATCAGTATATTGGCTAGGCGCACTTCTCCCTTATTTGCATGTTGAAAAACAATACATCTGTTAAAAAACTCTTCTATATACCCAAAAAAAATATATATACATTTAAAAACTTAAAAAAACAAAAACTAGACAAGATGTTGCTCAGTCTCTTACCTGACGCATCCCAATATTCCCTCACGGGTAAGATCAAATCCATGCTCCCATGAAAATCCATGCCAGCATACAGGAAGTCTTCTATCCAGAGATACTGTCATCTCAACCAAGCAAAGAAATCACCAGTGAAACGGAACTCTGACTCCGCTACTAGCCTAGGAGACAGACTAGTCCACCTCTCCATCCGTGATTCGTCCACTGGTCGCATCGCCAGTGCTATCTGAGGTTGCATCTGGGGGATGCACTCTAAGAAAAATGAGACTATAAAAGAGCTATAATCGAACTGTTTATGTCCCATCCTACACTGCGAAACCTGTTCCTTCACATTTCGAAGGAACCCTGCACTCCATTTGAACAGTGTTGGTTCCAAACACTGTACACCATAAGCCACCTATGATCTTGATGCCAGATGTGCACTAGTACTATCCATCACGCTTGTGATGGCGAACAAAATGGACTGGAGGGGTAGCTCTTGGATATCCTTGATAGGGATTTTACCCCCTACCAGTCTTGCTCCTGGAATGCTGTGATGTGCCAGATAGACGCCCACTTGCTCAGGTAGCGCCCTCTGCCTAGAAAAAGATATGGGAACCCCTCTTTTTGAGAGGCCAGTCAAGAAATACACATCTTCTAACTTGATGGTTAGAAGTTGTGTGCCAATTCGGAATCCTTGCTCTGCAACATCCCATAAGCCGATCATATGCTCAAGCAACAAAATATCCTTTTTCATTTTTTGCAATTTGAAGAATTTTAGTAAGCCAGAAGCTCACAATACAACCTGTGTGTGAGGACTCTACAAGGCATCCAAGTCATCAATCTCATGCTCTCGTTCTTTCCACTCGATCATGGTCGCCGAAGTCACCTACAAGACAAACAAAAACAAAGAATTTCATTATTTTAATACTTTGGCATTTCGGCAATTTCTTAAAATAATTTAAAATGTGGAATCTAATGCCCACATTCTTTAAAAAGGCCACGCCCTCTTTTATATTCATCACACCCTCTCTTATCCATTCAATGTCCATCAGACAACAATAGAACGTTTTTAAATCAAAACAATTTTTCCCTATGGCTGCGTGGGCATATGTGAGAATTTATCATGGGTTCTTTGCCAAAAACGACTCATCCACTTAGGTATTGAGGTGTTGGCATATTGGCCATCACATTCTAAAATTTTTTTACCAAAAAGAACCCCTTTTTCCCATCACTTTTAAAAGAGGCCAATTTGATTTTTTTGGGGCGACTTAGGGCTTCATTTTTTGAATTAAATGTTGCTATGAAAATTAATATTAAACCATGTAATTTAAAGAAGGAGAGATGAAGATCTACCTGGTCTGAATGACAAGATAAATGGTCAACCGTAGCTCCGGTATCAAGTGAAACAAGATCCACCTCCCAAATGAGAATCTCCACTACTCCAAAATCCTTGTGCAAAATGAAATGGTAAATGGAATTTTCATTGTATTGCTATTTACAAATTTCCATTTTTTATAAGGTACAGTCATTTATGGGTTTCTCTAACAATATTATGGCTTCACTAAACCCCTGGTTTGTAGTTTTGACATCACAAGTTTCCTGGCAGTTCTGATGAGGTATTTACCTTGTCGCACTCATGAGCATAGTCTTGATTTGTTCTCAAGCTCGAAAATATGAGAATGCGTCAGGTATAATTTTATCTCCTTTTTGGACCCGCATGGACACACGAAAAAGGAACCCCCCTGGAGTCATCTTTAAACTCTTTTTAGACTCTCTAAATATGAAAAGATTGTCGAGTGACCTTGCTTCCTTTCACACTCGTTAAAAGGTTCGAAAGGGCATCTTTCGAGTGATAGTTTATCTCTTTTTCGGTCTCGTTAGACTATTGTACGAAAAAGGAACTGAGAGAGTTATCTTTTAAGTGTTTTTCCAAACTCTATAATCCTGAAAAACCTTCAAGTTTTCTATCTTTGGACTTGCTAAAACACACATCGACAGGCCCATACGGGATCAAACCCTTACTTATTTTGGTTCGTTAAACAAAGTAAGAGGAACTTACCAAAGGTGAGTTATATCGAGCATGTGTTATCCTCCTCGACCTCATTAAATCAAAAAGAGGTTCTCGTCTATCTGGATGGGGGAAATTTTGAAAGAACCAAGTCAAGCAGTCTCTTGAGAACACCATCAACCAATTCTTAGAGTCTCTCTTGAACACGACACTTTGTCTTTTGCATGCATTATAACCCGCTGAACCTCTGCACTGAGCCAATCCTTTGAGTTTCTTTCACTCCTTTGGATCACCCGATACAAGTCATAGCATCCACTGCATCACCAAGTTTTGGTCCATGTCACGTTTTGTTGTTGTGCCTCAGTGTTCAAGGGAAGTATCCACCTCGAGAGTCAACTATCCCAAATATCTTGCCTCAAAACCCATGTCAGTCCATGTCCATTTGATCCGCCAATTACATCTCTATGTCTGTTTCATGTCGTTGATGGGGGATACATTAAGGCCCTCCTTCGATGAGCCTATTCCTGTCGACTTCAACACATTATCTAGGAATTAAAATTAGAAACTAGTTAGTACTTTGGGACCTGCATGCCCCAATGGTAGGCCTCCTCACATTCGACAGTGGGTTTACATCATTGACCTATGATCGGATGATTCTGTGGATGTTTGACTCTAGCTCATCTATTCACATTCGTTGGAATGTACTAAGGTACCTTGGGAATCATTGACATTAATGATGATCTCCCTCGCACTTGTTAACGGTTAACACCATTGACCGGTAATCAAGTGGTTTCTACCATGTTCGACATTAGGACATTTATTCACATGGTTAGATTCGTACCACATTGGGATCGGTAAGAAGACCCTGGGTTGAGTGATCACTTTGATATATGCTTTTCCCAGGCTTCGAAGGAGTTTCTATTGGACAAATGATACATACACTGTTACATAGATCCACTTTGTATTGGTCGTGGCTATGTCTTATCTTCTCGTAGATCCACTGTGTATTCTTCGTGGCTACGATCAGTCTAGATCATCAGAGTATAGATCCACATTGTATCCTTGGTGGCTATACCTTTTCATCAATACAATTATGGATCTGCAGTGTATTTTATGGCGGCCATATCTTGCAAGTCTTGATCACCCAAGCATAGGTATGCCTGCCTTGGGTTTTGAAATATGTCATAATATTTGTTGGATGTTTGTGTGCAACTTCCGTCAGGTTCTCCGAGTCTATACCCTTGCTTGAACGTCTACAAAGAATTTAAGCTATCAGTTCACACCTTATAACTTCATACTTTGGGGGCCAATCTGTTACACCTCAATATTGCTCACTTCGATAAGTGTCGTAAGTGTCACATGTTCCTCTCAATTGTCGCAAGTGTCGCACGTCATTCACAAGTGTCACAAATATCAAACAAAGCATACTGTCATGATGAAGACACTAAGGAGACACTTAGAATACCTCAGACACTTGATTTGGAGGAGGGAGAATGATTAACTGAAGTCAAGGAACTTTTAACACCTAAAAGGAGCTCTTAAACAAAGGTTTTGAAGGCGAGCGCTCCTCTACATCAGCCTTAGGAGTGCTGACGCTCCCCCACAAGCTACTGGGGAGCGTTATAACAACAAACCACTTCTTTGAAAGAGAGCTACTCATCCTTGGAGCACTGGCACTCCCCTTGAGCCTCCTAGGGAGCGTTATAGCTCCCCGATGCCCCTTTTGACGGGGAACTATCTAATCTGGGCAGTGGTTGGCCCATTGAGGAGAATAATGGAAGTATCTTTCAAGTTTGGAAGGCATTTGCATTCGAATTCTTGGTTCAACCAGAAGTTCCCTGATCTTAGGAGGGATTTCCTCAACCTACCCTAAATATAACTCAAGAAGTTAATCCTCTCTTAACCTATTTAAACAGGCTCTATGATGGTGAAAAGGGGGAAGAATTGCTAGCATGAAACCTATGATCTCATAGGAAACACACAGTCAACCAAAGGAGAGTGATCAGCGAAGCTACTATCATCCAGGTCGTGGATATTTTGGGCAAGGGTTAGACAAAGGGGACTTGACGAAGTTGTTGCATTCACATCTACGATTGTAAGTACCATTGTCGTTATTCTCATTAATATGACACACTTGGCCTGTTTCTTTCTAGTTTGTGTTTGATTTTACATGAACTTATCGTTGATAGATAGATCTATTTTCAAGCTAATATCAATAGAGTAGGAAGTGGCTGTACTTTGTTTGTCTACATGGCTCATCGAGGAGCGAAATATTGGAGCTCAAATCGGAGCGTGCAGGGACAAATGTCGATAAAAAGGTACTTCTGTTCTCCTTCCTCTTCATGCATTAGTTTGTATAAATTTGAAAGGAAGTCAGTTTCCACGTTAAGCACTTTCTGTCTTAGAGTTTAGGGTTTAGCTCTTTGAGAAAATCTACCTGTCCGCAGGGAGATTTTCCTACAACAATGAGTTAGCAACAAATTTATTAATGACTTCCAACAACTTCCTGAAAATTAGCAGTTTGTTGGATTCTTGTCTCTCTGACTTTTTCCACCTATTTCCAAGTCCTAGAATCCAATGGAAGAGATGGGTTTCATCCTCCTAAGAATATTTTGTATGTTATTTTCTATTTAATGGGTGAGAGGGATCAATAAAAAAGGGGATTCATGAGGCAAGAGAGGCTAGAGAGAGTTGGAGCAGACAATTTCCCTATGTGTGTTCATTTGTAAGCATCAGAGAATTTTATGATTGTAATCATTACTTCTATTGAAGACTCATTAGAGATTTTATTTTCATATTGCAATTATTGTGTTTTATATATCTTCTTATTTGAATATATTGCAGATTTGAGGATCAAAGGATGCCAATGATTTATGGATCCCTAAGAAAAAAAGGATCTTTTGTAATTTTCCCCATCAGTCATTGTTTTATTCAAGTATTTGTTGATTTATTATACTCAAAGGATATCTGTTTAGTGAAAATTCTATCTTATGTTTTCCTTCTTCATTATTCTATCCCTCAACATATAATCTTGTTTTCTGTTGAACAACTTTAGTGCCTGCAATGAGTAGAGTGGTTATTACTCCATTTCCCAATGGTGAAACCTATTGATCTACAGTTTGTTGCACTCTTCCTTTGTTGCTCATTCTAACTGATCCACTCAAGATTAAACTCAATATAAAACTACAAAATTCTGAAGGGTACTAGGCTTACATCTAAAACAGTCTAGGTGTGACGTCTAGTGCTAACACACTGCATACTTTCCTTTTCCAAGGAATATTTCACCACACTCCTTCCATACTTCTAGTCCCAAGTAATAATGCATGAGACTAAGATCTTTCATATCAAACTCAAAATCTAATTCCTTCTTACACTGGGTGATGAGAGACTCTGCACCTATCAATAACAAGTCATCAACATACAACAGTAGAATCACATGTGCATTGTTCACAACCTTGTAGTAGAGATTTGGATTTGCATGACTTTTACAGAACCCGAATCTTATTAAGTAGCAGTCAATTCTGGCATACCAAGCTCTTGGAGCTTGCATGAGTCAATACATGGATTTATTTAATCTGCAAACATGAGTGTCTCTGGAATGCACATCAAAACCTTGAGGTTGTTCAATGCACACTTCTTCTTCAATTGCTCCATTGAGAAAATTTGTCTTTACATCCATCTGATGTAGACTCCATTCCATGGAAGCAGTATGAGACATAATGGCTCTAATAGAAGTATATCTAGAAACAAGAGAAAAGGTTTTGTCATAATATTCTCCCTCCTTCTCGGAGAACCCTCTAGCCATGAACCTTGCCTTGTATTTATCCATGCTTGCGTCTACTGCATGTTTGATCTTATTGACCCATTTTGAAGTTACCATTGATTTTTCCTTGGGTCTAGGCACGATTTCCCACATGTCATTTTTCATGACAGACTAGTATTCTTCTACCATGGATTCCTTCCACTATTTCTTCTAAGTTGCTTCTTCAAATGTGGTGGGTTCTTCATTTATAACTTATGTCATACATGCTGCATAACTAAAGAATATTTTGGGCTTCTTTCTTTCTCTGAAAGTGCCACTTGGATATTTGAGTCTTTATTCTTCTCGGAGAGTCACTTCAAGATAATATGGATGTTTTCTAGTTTTCTTACAATGATTGATTCAATAGGTTCGCATGGTTGCATTAGATGATCATTTTTTTTCTCGTTCCTCATTCTGACTTTCTAGAAGACGTGTGTTTTCTTCTTTAGGCTCTTCATATTCTTCTTCCATGGAGTCTTCTATAGATTTATTGAAATCCAACTTCACATTGAAGGTTATGTCTCTGCTAACTTCAATCTTGTGTTGTTTTGGAATATAAGTTATGTAGGATTTGGATGATTCACCATATCCAACAAATATTCCCTTCTTTCCCAAGGGTTCTAGTTTTTTCATTTTATCCTTGGGGAAATGAATGTAAATAGGGAACCTAAAGATTCTTAAGTATTCCACATTAGGTTTCTTTCTGGAGAAGGATTATTCTGGAGTCATATCCTTCAATATGCAGAGGGGACTTCTGTTATGAATATATATCATTGTCATGGTTGCTTCTCCCCATAGATACATGGATAGACTTTGATCATTCATTAGTGCCTTCATGGTTTCTTCAATGGATCTATTATTTCTTTCTTCTACACCATTTCGTTGAGGATTATGATGAAAGATTATCTCCCTCCTAATCCCTGCTAATTTGCAAAAGGAAACAAATTCCTTGGATGTGTATTGTCCTCCATTATCTATTCTCAAAGTCTTGATTTTCTTGTTTATTAGGTTTTCTATTTCTACCTTGAATTCTTGAAACTTGTTGAATACTTCATCCTTTATTTTCAAGAGATACAACCAATTATTTCTTCAGTAATCATCTATGAAGTTTACATAATAAATAGAAACTCCTAGAGATTTAACTGGCATTGGACTACAAACATCTGAATGTATTATATCTAGGATTTCCTTAGATCTATTATCGCTAAATGAGAATGGATTCTTAACATTCTTACCAACTACACATCCTCTACAAATTCCTTCATCTATAGATCGTAGTTATGGTATTCCTTCAACCATTTACTTAAGGAAAGGAAATGATTGATAGTTAATATGAGCATACCTTCTATGCCAAAGTTTACTGGGATTGACTTCATTATGTACAAGAGCTTCATCATTTCATTCTAGTAGTTTGTATAATCTGTCTTCATGAGTTCCAATAACTCTAGCATTCTCTATGTTGGAGTCTCTAGAACAATATAATACTTCACCATCTACAAAGGATATTATGTTTCATTTTTCTTCTAAGCAAGAGATAGATACAAGATTCTTTCCTAAACTAGGTACATATAAGACATTGCTCAGATGAAAATTATTACCTGATTCCAATTTGATGGAGGCTTGACCAATTCCTTTGACTCAATAGGTGTTCTTGTCTCCAAGTTCTACCTTGTAGGATGTTTTCTTTTCCATTCAGAATGGAGAGTCTGACCTGGTGTCTTGTCATATGCTTGGAAGATCCACTGTAATCATTCAGACTAGAGAGTCTGACTTGGTCTCTTGTCATATGCTTGGAAGATCCACTATAAATTATCCACATGTCATCTTCAAGATTTGTTGTAAGAGATTAATAGTGTATATGATCTATCTTTTCATTCATGATTTTTGTTGACTTATAGCTTGTCAAACTTTCATTTTGACTGGTCAAATGTTGACTTTGACTGGTCAAACATTGAATTTGACCAAAAATATCAACCTTGATGTTTTTCCTTCTGAGACTGTCAATAGGTGTGCTGGACAAAGGCACACTAGAATATCCTCTCCTTGAGAAAATCATTCGATCATACGATGTTGGGCAAGATGTTTTAGGGTTTGTAGCTGGACCTGCTAGTAACCCTAGCAACAATGCTTCAGTAACTTAACCTCCTAGAAACTATGGTGAAAGTTCTTCAATGAGATGGATAATCTTATGGATTAGATTCCTTCCAGTGGTTAGGATGACTGAAGGATGTGTCAGACCATAACCTGTTAGAAAAATGGGTGTGCTCGTTTCACCATAGACAATATAGCAATATTGTCACCCAACCATAGGAATAAAGGCCACCCCTGAGTAGCTTAACCTTGATAGATAGAATAATTCTTGTAGCAAACCAATAACCAACCAAGGCTAGCACACCAAGAAAGGATAACCAAAAACCAATAATAAAGTCCAAATCAATAACCCAAGACAAAGCCACTAATGCAACAGTTGTAGTTCTCCTTCATTCATGCACACTTCTTTTCCTTATGCAGTCATGAGTGAGTGTGTCCAAATGAGCTCTAGCGCCCTCTATTTATATTTCTCCATCTTAACTGACTGGGTTGAATTCTCTTTTCTGGAGCTAAGAACTCAATAGTAATGTATTTTCTTGAGCTGACTTATCTTCTAGAGTTATTATCCAAAGTTTTAGGGTTTATCTTTCTTCCTGGAATATTCTAGTCTCATCAAAGGTTACATGTGGAGGTTAATACCTCCCGTAGCTACCATAATATCAACAAATTTTCTCATAATTTCACAACGAATTCAATGGTTCACTCTTTTTCTCAGTTTGAGCAACATGTAAAAAGGTCATTGTAAAAACACAAAAAATTGAGCATTAAAAAAATGGTCTCAACTAGAAGCGAACTCAGAGAAGTAGCCAAAATTGGGTGAACTCCTTTAACAAACTTTTGTATGTAATTTTGGTATTGTTTTTCTATTGCACTCAATTATATTGCAAGTTATTTTTCATTGAAGTGGATTTGGATAAATAAGTAAATTCACATATATTATGCAATCAATCAAATGATCACTATTATTTCGAATCAAGTTAGATATTTATGTGAATTAAATAATATTTAGCATCTAAGGTTGTTTTGGATTAGTATCATTTACTAGAGCTTGAAATATCCTGCCTCCAGCAGCTGCCTCAAGCCGGTCAATTGATACAAATGCATATTAGGGTAGATTCTTGAATGTGATTTTTCCTTCAAGATCATGCTAATGATACCATATAAGGAAATAATTTTGATAATGAAATAGATAAAAAAACATCCCAACATCTGTATCGAAGATGGTTCGTAACACACTCATGAGTGAAGAGTTAACTTAGGTGAGTCATCATCTGAAACACATGGCATCCGAGTAACTCACCTTTAGATCCCAAATCACTCGCAAATGAGTGGATTGTGATATATTTCTCTTTCTCTTATAGGAACCTGACATGTGTTTGAGTAGGTAGCTAATGACAAGAAAATATTTTCTATGCTTGATAGGATTTATGAAAATCTCTGACTATATTAAAAATACACACTGCTGACTTGTGGCAACCACTGACTATATTAAAAATACACACTGCTGACTTGTCGAGTCTTTCTCGGTTTCCTCAGTGTCTAGCTGGACTACAATGTTGGCTCCAAGTGGTGCTGCATGAACGATCAGATAGGTGGTGAGTTGGTTGATTTGTAATCCCAGTGGGATCAAAATAACATATTCATGACCCTAGGGGATTGGAGTTCCTTTCCGCATATTACCATGTGAAACCTTTTACTCTTTGAAACATAACTACTTAAAATTGTTGTCGCGCCTCGATGCTGCGTTAACACTCGGATGTTTTTCTGATGCGACATGCATCCTCAACCATTGATCAGGATCACATGTATTCATTGGATGATCGGACCTACACCTTCATCCACACTTTATTTTTACATCTTGGTTATATGAGGTGTCTTTATTTAGGCAAGGGTTTAAACTTGTTTTTGTAGAAAATAGATCGGAAACGCAATATGACATACATTGATTTCAACCTCCTATTAAGATTCAAAATTAAAGAATTAAAACCCAATACTTAACTCTACTTCATGATAAGAAACACAACTTTCATATATTTGAAACTAAATATGAGTAGTGTAAAATAACTGAATAGTAGAAAAATTATTCCATTTGGCACATAAAAATCTAGGCAATGCCCCTTGAAGAAAACATCGGAAAAATGAAAAATTTAAGGAGAATGTTTCGTTATTCATCTTTAGGGAAACTTTTGAGTACAAAATCTTTAAATATGCAAAATTGATTAATTGTAATTTCACTCTATCTGAGAAAAAAATTCACTTATTTCCTAAGTAACACAGTCTGAAATCAAAACTAGACTTCTTGTACAAACTGTACAAATTATATAGTAACAAACAATAGAAATAAACCTTGTTTTTCATTCCCAGAAGAGGGTCACAACAATACTTCACTGTATAGACTTGTTAGTATTTGATTTAAGACCTATAAATCCATGCCTAAACTTAGCATTGATTTATGTGCATGGATGTAGCTACAAATGCAACAAAACTTGTTGTACGACCTCCACAAAATCATATTATATGGCCTCCTTTCTATACAATAATGATACAATTTAATGTTGAATATGTCTTGAAGTGTTTTTCAATCCATCTCATAGGGATACATACCAACTTCCACTGTTGAATCTCTTTTCCTCCAAGCAATGAAACCTTATTGGGATGTGTGCCCCTTCAGCTTCCCTTCAACTCTCCTAAAAATGTGTTCCCCTCTCTCCCTCATGACCTTACTTTATCTAATTTAGAAATGTAACTTCCCTAACCCTTGGTATTCCAATGAGATTGACAGTCAAGATTAGACCTTTCCCTCATGAGATCAATGATCACGACTTCATCATTCGTTGAGGTCACTTAAGTCACTAAAGTGACCAATAACACCATAAAGTCAATCTTATACTTAAAAATTAAAAGACCCAACTTTATAAAAACACATTATAAAGTTACTTTATAAAAACATATTATACAATCACTAGGGAGAAAGTGTGCTTGGTCACATTTGCATGTTGGGCACTACCAATGAATAAGTAACTCCGAGCTACCGAATCTAACACTCCCTCTTAGTGAGAGAGGTACTTTTGGTACCTCCACCAAAATCTCTCTCCATCTCATCATCTTCCATAGGTTCTCCCTTTATAATAGGAGCCTCTCCTCCCTCTGAATAGGAATCCGCTACTCACACTGCATTGGAAGCCTTTGTTTCTACCTTTGTTTATCCATGAATTGAATACATGCTCCTAGGAGACTACAGTCTCTCTTGAGCATTAGTATGTGTTGAATCATTCATGTTGAGTCCTCTGAGAGTCACAAAAGAGGATTGAGTCCCCAATATCAAATCTCTCTCTGATGCAACCTGTCCACTCTCTGACATAGAATCTAAATCCAAAAATCCACTAGACCCAAACACAGGTCATCCCAACAACTTGTACAACCTCTTATACCTGAAACCAAGAAACATTGTTGTTTGTAGAGTCGCTCCCTCTAGATGTAACAATACCCAACCATAGTGTAATTCAAATCCAAATCCATATACCTCTAGAGCTGACACTGGGACTAAATTAATTGTCATTTCTGGTATATACAACACCTCGATAACCTCCAGAAAACCTCCCGACTCTAGTTCGAATCTAACACTTCCAATGCCCTTTACTGCAAGCTGTCAGCCAACCCCGATGTCAACAATGTAGTTTGAGTTTGTTTATGAAATACTAAGTAACACTAACCTCATTCCCATCATATGCCGAGAATCTCCACTGTCCATGAACCAAGCTTCAATTTTCTCAAACATTAGGCAACCACTGCCCATAGGACCAGTCATGAGAGAAAACTCCTTCTCATATTTCTCAACAAACTCAACAATCTCTGCTAATGCTGACACCTCTAGTTCCTTCTTCTTCTTCTTGTTTAGACACTGACTAACATAGTTTTTAGTGTTGTGACATAAAAATCATCTCACTTTTCTCATGTCCTTCTTCTCATTTCTCTTTCCCAAAAGAGAAAATTTCTTGTCGTCTACACCATCCACTTCCTTTTTCCCGAGACCCCTCCTGGATATCCTACAATGTAAAGTCATCCCACAATATGCTCTAGTCAAGGATCTTATCTCTCCCCAACATGCACTTCACGAAAGCCTCCCAATCCTTGGTGAAGCCTTTGAGGCCTATACACACCAACTCTGAGTCTGGATAACTTCTATGACAGCTACCAACTCATCCTTCACTTGTGAAACTCAGGTGATGTAGGAGGCCATGCTCTCTCCCTTGGCCATCCTAGTACTATGGAGCTTGTCCTAGAGAACCATTTTTTGGTTCTCATTCTTTTCCTCAAACAAACCTTTCAGTGCATTCCATATCTCTTTGTTTGTCTTCTTCTTAGCCAAGTGTGGAAAAAGGTGGTCTCTGACTCCATCCAAAATGACTCTAATTCTTGTCTTCCTTCACTTCAAGAATGTTCATAGCTATGGTATCTGATGTAGGTACTAGAACTATGGTGTTCACAAATGACCACAACTTATTCTCCTTGAGAACACTTGTGATTCTCACCTTCTATTCTAGGTAGTTGGAGATCTCCTCCAACATATCTTCAAACCTAATGTTGGAAGTCATATTTGTCCACCTATCAAAAAACCCTCTTTACCCTTCTTCAAGAAAATAACCTAACAAATCACTTTTTGTCCCATGTGCCAAACTTTCCACTGAACTTCAGAGCACCTGCTCCGATGCCATGTATAAAATAGCTCAGAAACTCAATATGACATACATTGATTTCAACCTCCTATTAAGATTCAATAGTAAAGAATTAAAAACCAATAATGAACTGTACTTAATGAAAACAAACACAAATATCATATATCTAAAACTAAAAACAAACAACATAATATAAATGAACAGTAGACAAATTCTTCCATTTGGCACATAAAAATATGGGCAATGCCCTTGAATAAAACATAGGAAAAATGAAAAATTTAAGGAAAATGTTTCATTATTCAACTCTAGAAAAAATTATGATTATAACAACAGTAAATATTCAACATTAATGAACTATACTTCCATTCTATCTGAGCAAAAAATTTGCTTGTTTCCTGAGTAGTACAATTTGAATTCAAAACTAGACTTCTTGTACGAATTGTACAGTCACAAACAACATAAATAAAACTTTTTTTTCATACCCAGAAGAGGTACAAAACAATACTTCAATATAAATACTTGTTAGAAGTTGAGTTAACACCTAGAAATTTGTCCTAAACTCAACCTTGATTTATGTGGATGGTTGTATCTGCAAAGCAAACAAAACTTGTTGTACATCCTTCACAAAACCATATTGTACAACCTTCTTGTTGTATGGTATTGATACACTTTAATGCTGAAGTTGTCTTGAAGTGCTTGTCAATCCCTCTCCCAGGGATGCATGCTAACTTCCACTGTTGAAGCTGTTTCTCTCCAAGAAATGAAACCTTCTTGGTATGCATGCCCCTTCTCCTTCCCTTAAACTCTCCTCAAAAAGTGCGCTTCTCTCTCCCTCATGAGCTGCCTTTATCTAACTTTGAAATGTAAATTACCTAACCCTTTGTCTTCCAATGAGATTGGCGGTCAATATTATATCTTTCCCTCATGAGATCAATGGTCATGATTTAATCATTCATTGAGGTCACTTAGGTCACTAAAGTGATCCATTACACGATAAAGTCACTTTTACACTTAAAAATTAAAATATGCAACTTTATAATGTTTTTTTATAAAGTTACTTTATAAAAACATATTATAAAGTCACCAGGGAGAATGTGTGCTCGGTCACTTCCTCATGTTGGGCGCTGCCAATGTAGAAGTACCTCTAAGTTACAAATATAACAGATTTGGATGAGATAATCACCTTTCACACTCTCGATAAGTGCATGAGTGTTGAAACTGAGTATTGGGCCATTAGGGGTTGATTTTAACTATAAATTTATTGGCATCCAAACACATGCATTGATTCTCTGATGCGTGAACTCCATAATCTCTCCCTAGACCCTTTTTCTATTGAACTTTGACCCTTTAATTTTGATCATTGTGCATGCTAACGAATGGATAGAAACAAGTACTAACATTGGCTCCAGCGGGGACAACATACCCCTATGGTATCTTGAGAAATGTAGACTGAGTTTCTTCTCATGTTGGGTTATGGAGTCTACATTAAAATAAGTTATTCTCCATGCATGTGAAAAATTGATTTGAGAGGTGAAACAAAATTTGTCAACAACTTCAATTTGAAACCCTAACTCCTTTCTTCTGAAAAATATGGTGAATGAAGTCAAATTAAAAATACATAACATGAATGAATCATTTATTTATTTTCGTATAGGGTAGGGAACTTTGTATCATTTAATAATACATGAAGCATTTGAGCAACCTCCCATTGAAGAGAGCCTCAAATACGTTTCCATCCAACTATGCCATATCATATGTGTTGTTATATTGAACTGCACTGATCTAGAAAGGTGCAAGACAAAGGTTGTCAAACTTTCCATGTTTTCCCTTTTCTTCTCTTCTGGCATCCCACTTTAAGACTAGATCTCTTGCCATAAAATTCTCTCCTTGGATCTCTTGTCGAAACTTTATTTCATCTTTTCTTGATGAGCTTGACATATCAATTGAACTTGATCCCTTATCTATTGGAATTCAATCCGTTGGTTGATTCTTCTGTGCATATCGTCTGACTCTGCCTCTTCCTCTTGCAAAAGTTTCATCACAGGAAAGAAGAGTTAAATAGGAAAAATAACTTCTAGTCCATAGACTAGTTGAAATGGAGATGTACTAAGGGACCTTTTGATTCTTACTCTATCTCCCTAGAGAACATATTTTAGGTGGGAATCCCAAGACTTATTGTTTTGGGACAATACTTTCTTGATGATCCCAATTATATTATTATTGCATGGCTTAGACAAGCCATTTACCTATGGGTAATATGCAGTGGAATGTCCTAGCTCTATGTTGTAATTTTGACAAAACTACAGTAGTTGGGAAGATTTGAAAGCTTGAGAATTATCATTTATAATATTTTTGGGACATTCAAACCTTGCTAGAATGTTCTCCTCAAGGAACCTGATTATGACTTTATCAGTTGGTTCCCTCGTGGAGATTGACTCCACCCATTTGGTGAAGTAGTGTGTGGCTATCAGGATCCATTTGTTCTTCCCACTTGAATTCAAGTAAATTTCACTAATTAAATCTAAACCCCATTGTTGGAAACGTGTTTTTGATTTGGTGGGTTTAAGTGGGAGAGGTTGCAATTTGTGTTTCCTAACAAACATCTAACACTCTACACATGCCCTAACCATGAAATATACATCATAAAATAATGAGGGCTAGTATAACCAGTTCTAATAATTTTGTACATAGTATCTCTCCATGCATGATGACGTCCACATAACCCTTTGTGAAATTCATTGATAATATTCTCAGTCTCGTCTTCAGTAACGAAATTCAGCAGTATCCCTACTTGATCTTTCCATAACAAATTTTCTCCCACAATGTAGTACTTCACAAATTTAATCTTGTTGGACCTAGCCTTGGCTTTGTCCCATGTTGGTAAGGAACTTAAATGATGAAGATAGAAAATTACATATTTTCACCAGTTGAATTCAACAAACTTACGACTCACCTCAAAACATGGTTCTGATGTTTCATCCTCTCCTTTCCCTATTGTCATGATATTTGTTGTCATAAGATTTAAATCAATGGCCTATTGATCTGATTGAGCCATGAGTCTAGCCAACCCTTGTCCCTTTATCATCTTGGTGGGATTTATCTTCAAATCATACTCCTTCATTTTGGCAATCCATCTTCCTCTTCTTCCCTCACTGTCAGGCTGTGTGAGAATGTTTTTATTAGCACTGCTAGGTACATACGATTTTTTTTTTTATAGTGCAAGTTTTAATATTTGAAGGCTTTCAATGATTTAACTAGGGCATATGCTTTCTTTTCCAAAATACTATATTTTAACTCTACATCTCTCAAATCTTTGTTGAATAAGGCTATAGGTTGCTCTTGATTTTCGTCATTTTTTTGTAGCAAGACAGATGCTATAGCATGTTCTGAAGCAAAGGAAAACATGAAAACGTACTTATCATAATTAGGGATGAATAAAACCAGGGATTCTCCCATTTCTTCTTTGATTATTTGAAAATATTTTCTAGCCTTAGGAGTCTATTTCACTTTATGATGTTTATTTAACATGTTAGTGATATGTCTAACCATCTCAGTGAAATTAGGAATGAATCTTCTTAGGAAGTTGATTTCTCCCAGGAAAGATTGTATATCCTTTCTGTTTCTCGATATATCAATATGTTTTATCGCTTCTACTCCCTCTGGGTCTATTTTTACTCCTTCTTTTGACACTATATGGCCCAATAGTTATCCTTCAAACATGGAAAAATAAGACTTCTTTGTATTTAATGACAGATCAAATTTCTTGCACTTCAAAAAAGTATGCCTTAAAGGATTAATATGGTCTTCATATGTCTTGGAGAACACAATCATATCATCCATATATACGAAAATAAATATATTCTTCTCTCCCAAAAATTTTATATCCATAGCTTGCTGGAATGTAGCTTCTGCATTTTATCATACATGAAAATTGCCCATGGGGTTGTAAAGGTTGCTTTTTCCCTATCATCAAGATGTATTGCTACATGATTATATCATGAGAAACCATCCATCATGGAGATCCTATTTTCTCCCAACACTTTTTGAAGTATATGATCCATGTTGGGAAAAGGGTAATTGTCTTTTAGTGAGCATTTGTTTAGGTTTTTGAAGTTCACACAAAGTTTTATCTCTCCACTCTTATTCTTATTTGGGACAAGATTCACTACCCATTCACAATATCTAAGGGGAATGATGATTTGAGCATCAAGTAACTTCCTCACCGCCTTCTCAATTGTTGGTAGCAACAATGGGTTAGTTTTCCTTAACTTATGCCTAAAAGGATTAGTACCAGGTTGTGTGGTATCATATATTGTATGATATTGGTATCATAGGTCTTTAGGTCTTCATATTTACAAGAAAATACATCCAGATACTCTTTAAACAATTTCAAGTATTATTCCTTGTGCTTAGGGGAGATTTATTTGGACAACCTTACTAATTTCGGCTCATGTTATGTCCCAATGTTTCATTATTCAACATTTTCATCCTTGGGTAAGGTTGTGGGTTTTATGGGAACATTGTTCGTATCAAAAAGTTGCTCCAGGGATACCATTCCTTTAGGAAAGGAGTGATTTTTTAGTTGGAGGATATTATGCCTAACCATGTGCTCATTAAACTCAGAGTTCAATTGCATCTATGTTTCAGCCATAGTTTCCCCATTTTCTTCATCATCTGAATCTACATGTGTGCTGGAAAAATCATCTTTGACC
Organism: Picea glauca; assembly: GCA_000966675.3. Classification (NCBI taxonomy): domain Eukaryota; kingdom Viridiplantae; phylum Streptophyta; class Pinopsida; order Pinales; family Pinaceae; genus Picea; species Picea glauca. Next base: position 695,302 of record JZKD02S1620438.1, read on the forward strand.
TTAATGAATATCTTGATCTGTTGATCATGTTCAGACACTTGCTAGTGTTTTATATTATCAGGTATAGAATGTTGGTATCTCATCTCAATATAATATCACATCTAGGGGACAACATGGGTTTTAAAGTTTCTATCTTTTATTTCTAAGGAATCAACTTATTGATTAAATTCTCTTGAAATAACAATGATATTAAAAGATTTATAAAGATTGTCAATTAAATCCCACACTTGATTCTTGTAGGCCATCATCCTTAGATTTCTTGTCTACTAGTATCTTTTGACTTGCTAAACCACAAGTTCTGAGTCCCTAGACACTACCAACTCAATGATTTGCATCTTCATTGCTTCCTCCAAACCAAGAATCGAGGCTTCATACTTAGCTACATTGTTAGAAGCACTCCAATTTGTAGGACAAATGGATTTGTTATTTTTTAGGGGATATAAGGACTATTCTAGCACCCACTCTTTCCTTTGAATATGCTCCATTGAAATAAATCTTTTGTATGCCATGAAGTTCTTAATCTGGGCCCACAATGAGGCTTACAAGAGTGACAAATTCTTTGTATTCCTCATTTATTGTGAGGATGCAGAAAATGAGGTATTTATCAACAACATATATGGGGTGATTTACAGAGTGATTTTGGTCACTGACTACATAGGAAAAAATTATTTCTCTGTATAATATTTTATTTTCTCCTCCAAATACTGGCACAGTAGCATATTTCATGTCCATCTACATCATACCTCCTAGATTTATGACCCAATTTCTGGATAGCAACATGCCATAGTTTATAGGTACATCAGCTACCACCACATCCATCATGATACTATTAATAGGAAGTTGGGACAAAGTAAACACCATGTATTTGATCAACCCATCACATTTCACCTTTCTAGCATCAAAATAGTAGAGGTCATGATAAGGCCTAGTTATTTCTAACCCCAACTTCTCCATTAGTACCTTTGGCATAATATTATGAGATCCTCCAGAGTCAAGCATATAGTTATGTAGAATTTTTCCATGGATACTTAGGGTCACATAGAAAGGTGAAAATGACTTTTCTTTGTCATCTATGCAAAGACCAAAAACTATAGTAGGAGACTCATATTATAAATTCACAGTGTCAGGAGGACTTACTTGGCTCTTCCCCTATATGAATTTTTCAATATACTTTTGGTATGATTGATTTTTATCCAATTCATCCAATGGAACTGGGATCTTTATTTTGGAAATCTTTTTCTCAATATTGAAGGTTGAAACTGATTCTTCAAGCTCCTTCACCTCTTTTTCTACCTTTGAAGTTTCACCAACTTCTTTAGCATTGATAATATTTTTTAGTTATTTGACTTTATCCATAGAAAGACTTGGGCTAAGATTCTTAGGTTGTGGCTAGCTATCCTAGTTAAAATCTCTCTATCTATGTATGAGATCATACTTATTATGTATCTCAACCTGCAGTGCATCAACACATATCATGTACTGAGCAGAGGACAATACTTATTCAATGGATACATTTTTGGGGTTTTTATTTTTTATGCTAAGAGAGTCTTCATAATCATTCTAAGTTCAATGCATCGTATTATTTCCCTCCTTCGACATATGTATGTATTCTAGGTTATCAATGTATCCTCCATTTGTTTCCCCCAGCTTTTCCCCCTCCTATATTATCCACGAGGTTTTGCAAGATAATGTTACGGGCTTCAACAGATGAAGGGTTAAAAGGGTTTTTCAAAAAAGGCTTAAAGGAAGATCTCACTTCTTGACAGAATCATGAAGGTGAATTATGTATATATATTAAGGTTTCATGAGGTATATTAGTAAAAGAAGTGGAATTAACAGGTATATCAACTAGATCCATAGATTCACTACCTACATGAAAAAAAGAACTAAAAGTTTCTAAAATAGGGTTACGTGGAGGTGAAGATATTTGACGTTCTCTGAGATTTCTCTAGATCACTAGCTTCTCATGGTCTGAGTATACTAGAGTATTCTCAAGATATGGGTTTCTTCTGGTATATCTTCTATTATATGCCAGATCTTCTTTCTATGGAGTCGGTAGGTGAAATAACTTAACAATCAAGTGTCTTAAACTCGTTCACCTTCGAGTATCATATATGTAATGTCATATCCCCAAGGAAATGTATCTTCAAATTCCATTCACTCACAACAATGTCATTTCATGTTTTATCCCTCAATATGTTCTAGGTTGTAAATGGAACTATACTAAGGCACCCCAGGGGCTAATACTCATAGAGAGTCTTAATATCATATTGATTAACAACATAGATTATGAAACATTTTGGGTAAGTTTTCTCTTTCTCTTATAAAACTCTCAACCCTCAAACAATACAAGAACTAATACCAAGTCATTCAATGCGAAGAGGCATGTTTCCACGAGTGCTTTAGACAATTCAATTTAAGTTTAAGAATGGGTGTATTCAAAAGAAATACAAGATAACATGTGAGGAAAATTCAAAAGAAATACAAAATAATGTACTAAGCAATTATTAATTCAACAATTCTAATAGATATGCCAGATCATTAAACCATGCATCAAACAATAAAAATTTTCATATACTCACATCCATGGAGGTACCCTTTGCACATCATTAACTACATGAAGAAATGACATGAAGTGGTCATACATTCAGATGAAATCACTTCAGTATAATAAGATAAACTACATGTGGTAAAACTCTACATTTCATAGGACTTGCTACCTGAGATTTTATTAATGGGGATCTAATACAAGAAGATATGCAATGAAAGGAACTGATTCTACAAGAGAACATACACAAAAAGAAGAACATACTAAATCATATTGTAGGGGATGAATGTCTTGCAGCCTACAACCTTGAAAATTGGTCTGTGTATGAGGGGATCTTTGATCAAACAACTCGAGTATAAGATACTATTAAATTCCCCAATGTTTCGACTCTAAAAATGAACTCCTTCTATTGATTTATAACTTCTCTTACTTAAGGGAAAATTGCTTGCTTGAACCAATACTTCTTCTTGAAAATCAATTTCAACATGTCATAATCTTGATACCACCTCTAACATTCTAATTAATGTCAACTTCTAAACTGATTTATAGTTGTTTTAACTAGGAAAAAATAGTTTTTTACCCCGAAATATGATGCAATGGTGCTTGGTGGGGAGTGTTCTTTTCATCTGATTGAGCCTTCAGATGGGTCTTCTTAGTTGGCTCCATGAGGTCTTCATATGTAGCAGTGGGATTGGTCAACCATGGAATGATTTGGGTTGTTGATTGGTTGAAAGGCCATCCTGCACCTTCCACTTAGGCCTCACTACTTGTTGGTGCAGGGTATCAATGACTAGAGCTTGAAATCTCCCTCCTCGAGTTGCTTCCTCAGGATGTTCAACTTATACAACTGCACATTAGGTTATATTCCCAAATTCCCTTTTGCATTCAAGATCACGCTAATGATACCAAAGAAGGACATACTTTTCATAATGAAACAAAGAAAATATTATCCCAACATTTTTAGTCAAGATGGTTCGTAACCCACTCCTAAGGGGAGAGTTAAAAGAGGTGAGTCATCATCTAAAACACCTCGCATCTGAGTAACTCACCTTTAGAACCCATATCACTAAAAAATGAGTGGATTTTGATCTATGTCTCTTTATCTTATAGGAACGTGATACATGTTTGAGTTGGTAACTAGTAAGAGGCAATGCTTTGCTAGGCTTGATATGATTTATGAAAATATTGGGTTCGCGTGAATGCACATGTCTAGGTGATGATTACTGCTCCATGCCAGGATGTAGGCATGGGTATGATGATGGGTGAAGGATGGGAAACATGATTCTATATATCTTGTTACATGTCATATCTTTTCAAACTGATTTGGTAGGTTGTCAGGGAATCCTCCGACTCCCTTGAAAAATTCTCCCTCGTTCATTGGTTTGAAAACACACATCATTTTCATTGTAGTTCGTGGCTCTTTGAAGTTTGGAAAAAATGAAAAATGCATGAAATTTGGGACACATCATGTTGATGTCAAATTGAAAACAAGGACACATGGCAGCTTGGAATTGGTCCATGTAGGCACTAAAGTGTCTTCCAGAGCTCGAAAAATGTATGGTTGAGTTCAACATAGCAACCCAAAAATCTAATGGGCCTCCTTACTATAGGTGGAAACCACTGATAAGATTTTTTGGCACAGGGGAAGACCCAGGGTTCAATGCTTCAACAATGAACTAATGAAACCCTAAATACCAGCCCTTTCGACAACACCTACGAAGCAGATGAAGTCTCACCCGAGGTAGAGGAAGGGGGGGTTTCAAGACTCAGGTGTCTACAACCAAGCTAAGACACATATATTTGATTACAACACTTAACAAATAACTTAGACAAGAATATGCATTAGTTCTTGAATCTCATTCACATCGCAAATTAACCCTTATTACAGATCAACGTAGTAGCAATCAAGATCAATCCCTTAAAACCTATTAGCACATAGAATTAGTTCATATCTCACATTCATTTACACTATTAATCACTAAGCTACAACATGATATGCATTCATTATACATAACAACAACATCACTAAGAAAATGACTACATAAACAACATCACACAAAGCACATCAGGACACGGGATATACGTGGTTCACCCCGGTGTGGGACTACATCCACCAACTTCTTCTTCTTCTTTATTATTCTTCGATCTTCTTACATTCATATTCTTCTGTGGACAAAGCCACAGATCCCAACTCCGCAATGGACATGTGATCTACATGTAGTGCACTATATCCACCTTCCCCAAAATCAGGTCAAGGCATAGATCCAACTCCTTAATAGAAAAGAGCACTTACATACAACGTCTATGCAGAAATAAACTTACAAAACACTTTCACTTAGCTTTGCAATCCCTTAACACATTCTTGCACAAAGACAACTAGATCGCATCATAGTAGTTATGCACTAAGCCAATTACAGGTAGTCGTTCTTACATTGCTTAGCTACTTATTTATACATTTACAAAAAAGGCCTAATCAGGGGTAAATCCATGGGCCGACATCCCTTAACCTGTTACATAAAACCTAAAACCCTTTGTTGGGTCAACAAGCCCGTAAAATGAGTGAGATCCCACGATCTATGCTTCACCTGGGCACTCCATCTTCACTCATCCTGTCGAAGTCCCAAAAATGGTCAAACACAACCAATGTTTCCTCAAAACTTGGTCAAGGGCCAACAGACCCCCAAAAATCACTTGTGACTTGTCCCGAGTCACTCTGATCTATGCAGGGCTTCTTCAAAGGCCTCGAGCTTAGCTCGAGCTACCTCGACTTGCTCCTTTGCCAAAGCTTCCTACTAAAAAAACTCCTAAATCACCTACTATGTAACAAGCCCTTCCAGCTATTGTTCTACTATCGTGACCATCTGGTCCAACTGTGAGCCTTATCCTTCAATATCTTCAAAAATCATGCAGGATTTTTCCTGTACCGGTTGGAGTCTTTGTCACCTCCATGACTTTTCTCTAGATGGAAATAACCTGCTACCGGATTGTGTGTTGTTCTTGTGATCACTTCATTTTCTCAATTGCAGTAAGCAGCTTCATCTATGATTGAACTTTCAGTTCCCTCTCCTTCACTTCCTGGAGTTGTTCTTCCAGTGTCCTCACCTCCATATCTTCTGCAAGGAACTCCTAGGTCTTCGCACTCCGATCGCTCAGTTTCTTACATTCTTAGGCGAGTTCTCTGATTCTTTATACTACAATCTTGGTGGTTTCTTCCCTTTGATCATGCACTTCTTTAGGAGTGCTCGATACTGCTTGGATCTCTAGCTCCATTACCCTTTCTTGAAACTACTAAATGACCTCATCAAGCTTCCTTGATTGTATCTCGACTGACACTTCTTCCTCCTGTGCTAGGCGCATCATAGAGTGAAGTTCTTTAGTTACTCCCTCTTTAACCACAGTCTTCTCTGTGAGCAACTGGTCTTTTTCTTTCTGGATATTCTCTTTGCCCTCCTCGAACATCACCCTAATTTTATATTTCTCCTTCTTCACAACTCAAAGTTGCTCTAGGACCTCCTCCTTTTCTTTCTTCAAGGCCTTTGTGGCCTGCTCCTTTTCTTCTTGGACTCGACGAAGTCGAGCCTCTGTTGCATATTCTATGCTTCGTAATTGGGTGGGCTCATCCCCCAATTTTTCAATTTCCGACGATGAAGGCACAATAGGTACTAGGTGGCTCGAATGGATGGCTTATTGTATGTATTTCAACTCCTTCTCGATTCTTTCATACAACGTCTCTTGATTCGCTTCATGTCTCTTCAAGATATCTTCTAAAGAATCCTATATGACTTCGATGTTGAGATCAACATCATCCACTATGAGCACATTCTTCGACTAAGGTTTATTGGCTCGGGAATTATTTCTTGTTGAGGGTTTATGTGGAGAAACCTTCCTTTTCTTTGATGTTTCTACCTCTGTAAGGGGATCCTTCGGTTATGTAACTTCACCTTTGTATTGTTTTTCTTCTTATTCCCCTCCTTATTCTTGGTTTACGTTGTCTCCTCCTCCTCCCGCGGGTGAATCATGCCTACTTTCCTCTGAGGCGATGTCCTCCTCATCACTTTCTATGTTCTGCACTTCCTCCTTTTACTTCTTTTTATTCACGCTAGTATGTCCATCATGCTTGACCCAAGTGACCAATGGACTTTCAATGATGTCGGGGTTGGAGAGTTCTACATATTCCACTAGTACAAGGAATTATGTTCTTCATTATTTGGTTATCTCCGACATATCTTCGTTGGTCAACTTATATGTTAAGAACCAAACATCAATATAGCATGGAAAAACCTCAGGAAAAGTACTCAACGCCTTGAAACAGAGATAATTTCAGATAATAATCCTCTTCGAGGGGGAAACCTCCTTT